>WAAD01023262.1:718-18305 GCA_013389945.1 Fregata magnificens
AGATTAAGTGTATAGAATTACAAAGAGAAGGATAAGAGTGAAGCTTTTTGCAATGTTATGTTTGGGATTCATCACACCTGAAATATATATGTCTGAAATGTAACATCAAGGTCTAAGCTAGCTACCATTGTCTGCTTTTATAGGTAGTGGAGAGAAATAGTGCTTTCAGAAGGCAATTCATCTGATTTCCTAGATGCCTCTCTTATGAGGTGCTATTGCTTTCCATTGAGTATACAGCATAAGATAACTAGCCTAGATTTATATATCTATGTCATGCTTATTTATGACAGATGAATTCACCCGTATCACTTAAGTAGTCACATAACACAAACAGGAGGCAGGAAGACAGCTTCTACCCCGAGGAAACTGCAACCCCAAAATTAGATAAAAGATGACTGAAGTAATAAAAAACCCCCCACAAACAAATGACACCCCCCCAAAAAAACCCCAACTTCCCCAAAACAACCAAACAAACAGACAAAAAACCCATCAAAGAGTAGTGTCATCCTTGGTGGTTGTCTCTGCATAGTAAGGATAGTACAGCTTCACTGATACCTTGTGCAGTTCTAATTGAAGAGATTTCCAGGAAGGCAGTGGGGTAGGTGTTTATAGCAAAAGTATCAAGGCAAGCATTAAGAAAGATTATCTGAACATTTATAACAAATGAATTCAGATATGTGGCTGCATAAAACTGGTCTTGTCTCAGAACTAATATGCACAAAGATCATAGATAGGCCAAATATAATAATCCGGAAGGAGGTTCAGATCAAAGCCAACATTCAATTTCTGGACCAGAAAAATTTTTATGACTAAAACAGGGCAGAAGGGAGATCTGGAAGGAAAGTAGAAGACCTCTCTTCCATACATGTTGAACCTGAGCTGCTGCTGAGTTTGCCATGAGGACATGCCAGAATTCTAAAAACAAAACTTACAGAATGATCCGAGATCAACATTTCAACGAAAACCCTGATGAATATCACAGTTTTGTAATGAAGTTTAATCACCAGTTATTCAAAGAAATGATAATAGCAAAATTTAGTTATTGGTGTTTTCATGCTTGGTTAGAGTTAGAAATGTTAAGTACACAATTAAACTTTATATCAGATGGTAGATTATTTATGAAATCTTCCTTAAAACTTTTTGGCTTTATTAAGTTGAGGAAATAAAAAGCCAGATAATAAACATGATGTATGTTTTAGTTATCAACAAGCTCATATAGAAAAAATAATTGAAGTTCTAAATGTCCAAATATGACTGTATTGACCTTATTCAGTCAGAGTAGGTATTACTCTTCCAAAATGTGAATTGCTTCCATAGGACTCCTGGAAGAGTAATGTGAAGAACAGTGACAAAATTGGGCTCTTTGTGAAGATGCTGCCTTAATCGAATTCCAAGTAAAAATACAAGTTTCAGTTTACACATTTTCACAGGCAGGAAAGAAGCTGTAGTCTGTGCAACCAGTATGAAAATGTACCCATAAAAAGTAAGCCTGGCAAAAAGAGTTAATGCACGTGTATGGTAAGGGTTTTGTATGTTTTGTTTAGAAAGTATACTATGCAGAACAATTAACTTAAAAGGATCAAGTACATGTGGGAAGGAAGATTTTCAGAGGAGACTGCAACTAAGGAAATGTTTTGCAGATGTACTGCATTTAAATTAATAAAATCTCATTAGGTTTTATGTTTGCCAATAACGGCTGGAAAAGTTACCATACATTGTAGGAACAATTACCCAAATCTTCACTGTCTCATTAGGTTTGTCATACTGTTTTCATTATAATACATTAGAACTTGCAAGTGAGCCTTCAGTAATGACATATTGTTCCAATTCTCCTTTCAGCAGGCTCTAAGATATTTTAGTATTTGTGTTATAAGCCAGCAGGTGTCTTCACTTTGGTTTTTTCTGAATCAGTTTTATACACAGACCTCCAGACACAGAATGGAATGTAAAAGGGTTTTCAACAATCACATAAAAATGAGTCTGATTAGAGTAGAGCAATACACCCTATTTTTATGTTTTTATGATAATTCAAGGTACTAAAAATGTGCATCTTTGGAGTATACATGTATTCCTGTAAGTCCTGTTAGTGAAAGCTGTATTAATGTAGATAAACCATGTGATATATAAAGTTTGCAAATTTGCATAACAAATGGAAGCATAAAGCTGATTTGAATATCTAAGGCATTATAAACTTCAATGAGAACAACCAACACTGAGCTTGTAAGGCACTTGCATTCAAATGAGTAAGATTTAAAAAGGATATGATTTTTAAAGCACTTTGAAGCTTCCTACTTCAGGTCTTAAGAAGCTCAAGGTTAAAATAAATACTGGATTTAAGTGAGGAGGAGAAAAAGTTTAGTAACAATTTGGAAAAGAAATCACCTATATTTATACTATTTGGTACAAATGTCACATGACCTTCAAAAAATGAGAGGTTGTTTTGTGTGCTGTCCATGAGAAAATAAAACTCCAGTAAATGTCACCTTATATCTACAAGGATATCGCTGTTAAATATGAGATTAAGATAGGTTCTTGGACATCCCAAAAATCTGACAAGAATATTATACTTACACCATCAAAATAGCTGATTTTCAGTTGCTTCAGAATTGTGATATGAAGCTGTTTTATGTGATAACCACAGGCTGAACATAGTGTCAATAAATGTGGGCTTTGCATTCAAAATATTTCAAAAAATAAAGGACTTTTCTGATTTATTTTCATTTCTTTAAAGTTTCACTTTTTAGTTGTTTTAATTTCTCTTTCTCTAAATGTTTCATATTTATTCCTAGAAATGGGGAAAGGCAAAAGCAGAATCAGAGAAAATAGGGAAAAATGAAGGGGAAAAAAAAGGTCTAACAGACTATAGCTGGTACTGAGGGACATTTGCCATCTTCTCCAATCCTGTCTCTCTCGTGGAAGAATGTGAGGAAAAGAAACAAGTGATACATGTTTATTATCATTTTTACATGGACCAGCCTAACAATTAATTTTAACTAGATACAGGGTTAGTTGTCTAAAATCAAACAGCTTATTAAAAGTACCACAATTAAAATTGAATCCTTGTTCTGATTTGATAAACAACAACTGTTTCAAGTGATTTTTGAAAATTTCTAGACAATGTATTAAATCATAGCCATCTCCGTGCATAAACAAAACAGTAGTTGTCAGGGCAGGAAATTAATAGGGGCTACAAAATGGTCTCTGATCCACTGCCTATTTTGTCTTTACCACAGCCTTGCTACAGCTGCTGTCACCACAGAGCAGAATGACAACTATAGTTGTGATAAAAATTGTTAATATTAATTGCTTGAAACAGCAAATTTTCATCAGCTTTCCATTAGCATGAAACAGCATGAGATTCCTCTCAACGAGCATCAGGCACAGTGTAAACATCTCTAATGAACTACCTATTACAGGCAGAAATATGTATACAGGAAAATTAAATTAACCAATCTCTAGAAGTACCTATTTCTCCTCTAGAGAGAAACTATGGTGACTATCTGTGGGTTCTACCCACAGTTATAGACCAATATATTCAGGTCATGCACCAATGAACTTGGGGGAGGGTTGGAGGGGGAAGCAGAAAAAACCCTCAACAACCCATAAACAAATGAGAAAACCCCCCAAAAGTTCGTAAGAAATTGTAGGGAATCTGGAAAATAAAAATCAAAGCAGTTTTTGTGAAGACGAAAATAAAAAAGTATCCTGAAAAGCATATTGTTTTCTTAGAAAGCTAGCCTTACAAATGCTAAATAAAAATCTCACAGAGTATCAGAAATCTATTCTCTTCACTGCAAGAGAGTACTCTTTATTTGTTTTACATTAAATGTACACCTTGTCTTTTATTTATTAAACAGATCCAAAAGCCTAAGAAAAGGCATACAAGAACATAGAACTATAGTACTGCTGTGCCAGAGAGAACCAAAAATCATTCTGATGTCAAACAGGAGATGCTTTCCTGGGACCTTTCCTCGACACAGTAAAGGATAGCTTTTCCCAAACAACTCAGTTGGAGCTCTTCAGTGCTACTCTTGAGCCATAGTGTAATGGACTTTATAACAACTTTACACCTGGACAGCTTGCTCTCTTACTCCATATTACTCCATTTTATCTTCTGCCTGATGGTCACCCCTGCTGTTACTTATTACTGTACTGATACCCTTGGGCCTGCTCTTTTTAAGATACAGGTTTTCTTAATTAATGTATTTCTTGCTGCTCTATTTTTTTCTCACTTTTAATTTGTCCATGAACTTTAATTAAGCTCCTTCATCATGGCTCACAAGTTTGGCAAGCTTCATATGTATATATAGATCTGCTCACCCAGCAAGATGACCCAAGTTTTCTAACTATAAAAATTCTATTACTTCAGTTCATGTCTTGCATAGGAGAGTTAACAATAATAAAAGTGGGATAAATAGATTGACTTAGGTTCACTGTTTTTAGCATAGAAAGTTAATTATTTCTCTTTTTTTAATAAAGAAAATATACTGTGTATAAATATAAATTAGTTGTAACTAGCTTCTGCATATTCAAATATTTGTTTAATACTTCCTCTGAACCAAAAGAGTTCTAATTCTTCTCTGAAAGTGTCAGTCAACAGTAGAGTGCACCCACTCACAAGTACCTATTTCACCATTCTTTGACATATTTTTTTTTCACATACCTACCCACAGTTAAGTTTACTTACATGTAAATAAATATCCTCTGAAATGTGTTAGAAACATTGTATTGTGATTAAAAAAAAGTTAATCTGGTTGGTCCTATAAATATCTACTTGGATTTTCCAGGTCCCTAAGGATTTCTGTTTTACCTGCTGCACCTCATTCCTGGCTTATTAACAAATCCAGCTATGAACTGTGAGCATGCACTTTATTTTCTTATCTCATTTGCTTTAGATTATGTTGTACAAAACTTGTAGAAAATTCTTGGGAAATATTCTCATTGATGCTAATAATTCGTGTCAGTTAGTACTATGTATTAAGCTAGTCTATCTATTGACTTGAGAGAGCTGCATGCTAGATTCTCTTCTAGTTGGTGATACTACTATTTTTTTTCCCCTATATAATCTTTTCTGAAATCTCTGGCTTCCCTAAGAGGTTACAAAAACTAATAATGCAACCCAAATCTTGATTAGAACAGACCAAACTTTTGGACCTTTTTACCCTGGTTTCTCAGTAAAAACCTGTCATATTAGTGTTGCGGCCTGAAGGATGGGACTTCACCTGTTTTTCAGTAGAAAAAAGAGTAACTTGAAGGATTCTTCTGAGCCAAGAATCACACAGCAAGCCCAATTTTATTCCCTATTTTTCTCTACTTACATCTGTGGTCAGACATGGCACAGATAACATACCTCTTATCTGAAAACTTTTCTTCTCCATCAGGGAAAGCAGTCATTCATATGTGGGAAAAGTGATTACCTTATTGTTCCCATTTCTATTGGCTTGGAGTTGACCATGTAAAAGAAGATGCAGCTGAGGAAGCTCTCTCTCAAGTTCCCTCATCTTTTCTGGAGAAAAGATGGCAGGCTGGATAGAAATGGCCCATACTTGGTACCTGATTTATTAAATCATATTTGGTACTGTTTAGACTCTCTGTGAATGATACCCACCCTTTTGGCATGTTACATGATCCCTCTTTAATTCATGGAACACAACTACTTTGCCCTTAGCCATCAACTGGTTTAGTTCAAGGAGTTTGTGCTGAAGTGCTAGGAGAGCAGTGTTCAAAACTGTCGCTAATCCAGTAATTGTGTGACAGAATTGTGCGATAAAACACCAATGTGTCTGCTAAAAATCCCACAGAAATTACATTGAGAAGATATAACTGAAAGTTTCAAAGTCAAACACTTAAAAGCTAGGAATCACCAGAATTAGGACTGATCAAGCAATCTAAAATCTACCTCATGAGTTTATTCATTATGAGAAGCTTCCATTGGTATGGTTGCAATCAAAGACTATACCACAACGCATGTACACTGTGTGGCAGATTTAAGGTTGCAGCAGCCAACTGAATTTTTTATGTTTTACTTATGCCTGAAGGTTACTTACAATTATGGAGATTTACTTTGCAATCTTGTTGTTGTTCTTTGAACATAGACTTTCTCGGGATGAAATTGTAATTAATGCAGGATGCACCTGTATAAGTTACACCTACACCATGTACATGCAATCACATTTTGCAACTCTTAAGGGAACATTTATCATTGATTAAGTGGAGCTACTTGAGCAAGAGCTTTAACCTTATTAGATTGCCTACCTGAACCCTCAGCAAGGCCCCCTACAAAGTAAGAGCCCTATTTCTGAGATGCACATTGTCCTGTCTAGGTCATGTATTCCTTCTTCAGAGAAAGAGCTGAAATGTAACTTCTTTATTCCTGTGTCAATACATTTTTTAAATCATGTAAATCCTTTGAAATGTACTTCTTAACAGTGCCAGGAACCAATCATAAGCTCTTGCCCTTTGAAATGTAGGACAAATGACCACAACCAGAGATATAATAAAAATGAGAAGGGCAGGAAATTTCAAATAACACAGGAATGATTTTTTTAAGTGCTAGAGAGGTTTTTTACTACTTTAGGTATGTAAATTGGCACTTCTCATTTTTCTAAATTATACTACTGAACCAGAAAAAAAACCAACAAAGGGTAACTAGGAACCGGTAACCAGACTACCCCATCTAAAATCACATGCTAATAGAGTCTCCACCACAACAACAATAAAACAGTAAGAGTAACTACCTGTGTAATTCCATGTAAGCTTTGGCTTTATTTTCCAACATACTGAAATACTTATAATTGTGATGAGGAGAAATTCTAGTTACTTGCATAGGGCCTTAGAAAAGCTGAAATTACTGGTCATGATTCTTTTTTCATTTACTTCTTTGTAAAACATGAATTATTCCACTGAGGTTATTCTTTAGCAATTAGCTGATGTAGCTAAATATATACAGTAGTGTACAGTGAGTGCTAATGAAAACAGAGTCAACCCAGCATCCTTATAAGTATTCTAAAATCAGATTTCACTATATTTAAAGGTACAGTGTCATCTCCATATAAAAACTTTTTTGATCAAACTGGATACTCACAAATCCATGGGCCCCGACAGGACGCACCCACAAGTGCTGAGGGAGCTGGCGGATGTTCTTGCCAAGCCATTCTCCATCATCTTTGAAAGGTCATGGAAGACAGGAGAGGTGCCCGAGGACTGGAGGAAAGCCAATGTCACTCCAATCTTCAAAAAGGGCAAGAAGGAGGACCCAGGAAACTATATGCCAGTCAGCCTCACCTCCATCCCCGGAAAGGTGATGGAACAGTTCATCCTGGAGGTCATCTCCAGACATGCAGGGGCAAAGAAGGATATCAGACGTAGTCAACATGGATTCACCAAGGGGAAATCATGCTTGACCAACCTGACAGCCTTCTGTGATGGCTGGGTGGATGAAGGGAGAGCAGTGGATGTTGTTTACCTTGAATTCAGCAAGGCCTTCAACACTGTCTCCCATAACATCCTCACAGACAAGCTTAGGAAGTGCGGGTTCAATGAGAGGACTGTGAGGTGGATTGAGAACTGGCTGAATGGCAGAGCTCAGAGGGTTGTGATCAACGGCGCCGAGTCTGGTTGGAGGCCCGTAACTAGCGGTGTTCCCTGGGGGTCTGTGCTGGGTCCGATCCTATTCAATATATTCATCAATGACCTGGACAAAGGGATAGAGTGTACCCTCAGCAAGTTTGCCAACGACACCAAACTGGGAGGAGTGGCTGATACACCAGAAGGCTGCGCTGCCATCCAGCGAGACCTGGACAGGCTGGAGAGCTGGGCCGAGGGGAACATAATGAAATTCAATAAGAGCAAGTGTAAGGTCCTGCACCTGGGGAGGAACAAGAAGGCCAACGGTATCCTGGCGTGCATCAAAAGGAGTGTGGCCAGCAGGTCGAGGGAGGTTATCCTCCCCCTCTACTGCGTCCTGGTGAGGCCACATCAAGAGTACTGTGTCCAGTTCTGGGCTCCCCAGTTCAAGAAAGACAGGGAACTGCTGGAGCAGTCCAGCAGAGATCTACAAAGATGATCAGGGGACTGGAGCACCTCTCTTATGAGGAAAGGCTGAGAGACCTGGGTCTGTTCAGCCTGGAAAAGAGAAGACTGAGGGGGGACCTTGTTATTACTTACAGATATCTGAAGGGTGGGTGTCAAGAGGATGGGGCCAGACTCTTCTCAGTGGTGCCCTATGACAGGACAATGGGCAATGGGCACAAATTAGAACACAGGAAGTTCCAACTGAACATGAGAAAAAACTTCCTTACTGTGAGGGTGACAGAGCACTGGAACAGGCCGCCCAGAAAGGTTGTGGAATCTCCTTGTCTGGAAATATTCAAAACCGGCCTGGACGCAGTGCTGTGCCCCCTGCTCTAGGTGTACCTGCTCAAGCAGGGCGGTTGGACAAGATGATCTTCAGAGGTCCCTTCCAACTCCAACCATTCTGTGATTCTGATCTTCAACTGTATCTTAAAAAATAGTATAGCCAGAATAAATAAAAAAAGATAAGTCCACCCAGAGTTAGGGTGCACTGAGATTGAAGGATTTTAGATTTCAAATTTTCTGGATCATAAATTCATGCTGTTGAAAGAATGAAGACAGTTTCTTAGATGCAGACCACCATCCTGGTCTTATGAAAGCCACTGAGAACCAGTGTATACTTTGCATCTCGAAAACCTTATCCTTTTAAGAATAGATCTTGTAAACTTCTGGAGTTTCTTAGTCTTTGATTTAATTAGATTGAAGGGAAAGAGAAGTACTTTCTTGGCTACACAGAGAATGTTAGGTCAGAGTGTTTGCATCAGCCTTACATTCTTGTTATTCCTTTCTAGTTTTCATGCATCACTGATGAAGTATAAGAAAAATTCTCAAAATCTGGATATGAATCTCCAAGACTGAAACAGTGCTGAATTAATGATTAGCGCTCATGGCTTGTAGTGAGTTACAAGCTTTGGAGGCTATGCAAGAGAAGTGTGACATAACTCATTATGGCTTCTGGTACTAATAAGTTATGAGGCACTCACATGTATGAGATAAACCCCATAAGTTACTGTAGTCTATATCATCTCTCCATTATAACTAGAGACATATGAAATAGCTGAAATTCAGCCCAAACCCCTGAAGTTCCATCATAAACCTGAGTAGATCAGCACATCTATTGATTCTGCTGCTTTTTTTTTTTTATTTTCATTTGTTATTCTTGCTTTCCTTTAACTTCTGTAGTCTTTTAACATTTTTATTCTTATTCTTCATTTATTTGCCTTATTTATTTTGTAGTTGTTGTAAACAAGTATTAAGACAAACTTCCACCACTGTTTATAGTGATCACATTAGTCAGACAGAATTTTGGACATCTTATTTCCATCAGAAAAAATTATTATTTCACTCCAAAGGCAAAGCAGCTAAAACAGATTAAAAACTCTACTCACACAGAGTGAGACCAAGCTTTTAAACTTGGTCCTGTGCTAGGAGGAGCCCAGGGACAGACAGTCACAATTCTTTTTTTGCTTTCCCTTTGCTGTAGGGGGAAGTCATTTTACTGCTGCCTTTTATAATACATGGCTTATCTCCCCCCTTGTGAATTGCCCTATTTGGCATATTATAGAAGGCAGAATTAAGGTTCCGTACATGCCTTATGCATGTCCTTTCAATACCCCCTAGAATTACTCACCCCAGGGGAAAATATAACATTTGCCACTCCTTGTTCTTCTCCATGTTTTAAGGTTCATTATACCGGCACTGAAGGACAGCTGGTATATGGTTCTTCATTTATTCCTGTAGTTTCAGTTAAGGTCAGTCACAGTTTTACCTGTAACATAAAATCACAAGAGAGAAAACAAATCTTTACAATGTAATTCAGGATGTTTTCACAACACACTAAAAGATAAAGATCCTAAAACAAATTCATAATAGATGAACACCATTTGGAGGCACAGATCAGAAGTATAAATAATGTTGAAATAAAATACTGTGAGGTAACTTCATGACAATTTTCTGCTACAGCACAGAAAGGGTTTTATAGGAGATGCTTTGTCAAGATATGTAAGAACACAACTAGATGTATGTCTACAGCAGTCTGGTTTACGAAAAACAAAAGAGAATTCTTCTCCTAAAGAATAACTGGGATGTAAAAAACTCTCAGCCATAAGTATTCCTCAGAGCAGATAACAGTGAGAGAGATGCTTCACAGTAGGCTTCACAGGGCTGCAGAGATTCACACTAGCTAAGAATCTGTCCATGTGTGCTGGTTTTGGTTGAGATAGAGTTAATTTTCTTCATAGAATCTAGTATCGGGCTGTGTTTTGGATTTGTGCTGAAAAAAGTTTTGATAACATGGAGATGTTTTCATTATTGCTGAGCAGTGCTAACACAGAGTCAAGGCCTTTTCTGCTTCACACACCACCCCACCACCAAGTGCACAAGAAGCTGGAAGGGGACACAGCTGGGACAGCTGACCCCAACTGACCAAAGGGATATTCCACACCATATGACATCATGCTCAGCATATAAAGCTGGGGGAAGAAGAAGGAGGAGGGGGATGTTTGGAGTTATGGCGTTTTGTCTTCCCAAGTAACCGTTACGTGTGATGGAGGCCTGCTTTCCTGGAGATGGCTGAACACCTGCCTGCCGATGGGAAGCAGTGAATGAATTCCTTGTTTTGCTCTGCTTGCGTGCGCAGCTTTTGCTTTACTTATTAAACTGTCTTTATCTCAACCCACGAGTTGTCTCACTTTTACTCTTCTGATTCTCTCCCTCATCCTGCTGGTGGGGAGTGAGCGAGCGGCTGTGTGGTGCTTAGTGGCTGGCTGGGGTTAAACCACACCACCATGTAATTCTAAGGAAAGAAACATAAAGACACAGAAAGTGGAAATACAATGCCTCCCTTTTCTTTGCATCTGTGTAAGACTTAAGCATAATGTGTCCAAACATTCGGTTGGAAACATTTTGGGAATAGAGATGTACCCATCAAGTGGGAGGAGGACAGACTTGCTGAATGTTTCAGTCTCTGTATACGAGCTTTTTTGTTTCAATGATTGGTTGTCATTCTGGGTCATTGCTGATAAAGATCCTGCTAGAAGGGAGTAAAATATTTACCCTAGATTAGGCACTGCCTATGTCATTATGAATTCTGCTCTCAGATTCATGCAGGTGGCATGAAAGTTTATAGGTGGCACACACTGGTGCCTAAACAAAGGATCATTTTTCATTGGCATTTTACCAGACTTTATAAAGTAACATTATGTCACATAATGTACAATATATAGAGCACATTTTGAGGAAATGTTTACAATTTTCAACAAATACTGAAATAGCTTATCTAATTGAATCTGTGGTGCTTGCAAAATGTCAGTTCAAATACCATAAAACATTACTGCTGACTTATCTAGAACAGGCTTGCTCTGATTTTTACAGATTCAGAATATGCAGTAATATCAACTGTAATATAGCATGATACATATTTTAATATGTACATAAAACTCTCTACTGAGAGTTTTTTTGCTCAAACAAGTCTTAAGAAGCAATGGTCTTTCTAGGGAAGTGGTCTGTGGGTGATTCATCAGTAACTCACTTTCTCTTACCCAAAAAAATACAACAGCAATAAACCCTTGGAGGCTACAAAAGTTTAGATACCCATCACTGTCATCTTTGTCTTTGTCACCTTTGAGATTGCCTGTCACATCTTGTTTTGTTTTTGACTGTAAGGCCCAGATCCATAAAGGGACCGGCTATGTATTTTGCATTCCAGGTGTCACTGGGTAAAATATGCAAACAATATTAGAACTATGATAGGATTTGCAGATCAAGACCCAGGTTTCTGCTCATCCTACCATGAATGCCCTCCTCACTAAGCTAGAAAGCTTGCTTGCTCTACTTCCTTGCCTTTGGTAGAGTGAATATTGACATCTTAGCTACATAGCTGGTGAAAGGAAAGTGGAGAATATTCCTTGCATTTAATTCAACTAACCTCTGCTTCTAGCCTGACAGTCAACATACTGCCTTTGGAGACGTCCGATTTGAACTTCAATCTGCATTGATTAGGGGAAGAACTGCACTTGTTTCACTGCTGCAATGCTAAAAGCTGGGGTATATAATTTCTATGGTGTGAATTTCTCTAATGTAGCTTTTGACATCTACAGGGGGCACATCTGCCTCCAAGTTAGTCTAATCTGCTTTTATAGAGAGACAACAGAAACAGGCACTTCTTGGGTCAATTCAGCTGACACATTTTAGTTGTTTACATCAGTTCAAGATAAATCACTCTGTAGCAGCATATGTTCCTCTTCACTGACTACAAAAAGAAGATTTAGCATAAATGGTTGAGATGTTGGTGCCCAGAGGTTAAACTCCCACCTTTGGTTGGATAAAACCTACCTCAACAGACCTTGGAAGAGATGAGCCAGTGCCCATTTTCAAAAGCATGACTTAGCTGCCACAGTTTTTGGTTTCAGCCCCAGTCTTAGACTAATAAAAAAAAGGAGAGTTGCTGTACTGGGTCTGGCTGAGGGGGAGCTGGTTTTCCCCACGCCAGCCTGCTGTGCTTTGTGTTGGTGGCTGGAGGCGGCACCAGTGTTTGGCTGTGGCCGAGCGGTGCCTGCTCAGCCCCGGGGCTGTCTGTCTGTCTGTGTGTCTGTCTGTCTCTCTCTCTCTCCCCCCCAAACACACATTCCCCCCCCCCCCCCCCCCGCGGGGGGGGGGGGGGGGGGGGGGGGGGGGGGNGATAGAGCGGCTTGGTGGCACCTGGCGTCCAGCCAGGGTCAAACCACCACAGTTGCCTCTCTTTTTTTGCCTTATTTTAGGAGTTTATTAGCTTTCAGGCACTCAGGAAGAAGGATTCTCTCATTTATATCTATCACGTCCAGGTTAAAAGCCTCAATTTTTTAAATTGGAATATTTGGGCAGTTCTTAAAGAGCAAATAGTAATGATGAGCACTAATCAGTCATTGACTATAAAAGGAAAATGGTTGTGATGCCAGCATCTGCATTGCCAATGACCACATTTGGTCAGAAGAATTACATTCCAGAAGTTCTTAAAAAGAACATAGTGGATCATTTCCAATAGTAGGATGCATGGTTAAACTGCCTAGAGCAAAAATGGTTCAATATTCTAGTAATAAATAGACGTTTCAATTTTTGCAGACTACATTTTGGTTTGGGTTTTGTCTTTCTCTTCCCAGTGTATCGACTTGTTTGGCCAACTCTCTCAATTCATTTTACTCTTTCTGTGTGGTAACGAAAGGAAAGTAAAACCTAAACTATTTGGTTTGCAAGGAATGAGCTATATGAGCTCATCTCTAGTCATTTCTTTTTGGCCTGGACTGGTCCTGTGCAGTTGAACATACTAGTGACATTCTGTTCAGACTTCTTGTAAATTTCAGGTGCCTTACTCTAATTTTGATGTTAGATTTATGTGAACATTATCTAATGTTCCTTTTCTCACTCACCATAAAAGGTAAATACATGAACGTGTAGAATAAAGTACTAATCACTGCAAATAAATTGGTGTTTTCAAATCTCTTGGCCACCTACAGATTTATGGTGCAGTTCTTTTTGTACTCTGAAAGCTTTACTTGATTTAGTAAAATAGTGGATGGCAGTGAGTCCACTTATTATTTTAAATTCTTTGAAATCTAAAATAATAGACTACTCTTGTGTCTCTCCCTGTTTAAGCACTCATCATCACAGTCAACAGGGCTTCGGTTTTCAAAAATATGTTGGCACTTAAACATAAGGGCAGGTTCTAGCATGATTCAGGAAGATGCCTAAGCAGGTTGGGCAACCAACTCTGATTAAAACTAGCATTTTGAGTAGCAGTTAGGCAATTATTCTGCTTCAGTGTTCTTATAAATGTCCTCTATGCACCTTTCAAAGACCAGTCTAGAGCTTATAGAGGCACCTCATGCAAACATTTAAAAATGTGAAAGACAGTGTTGAAAACCTGTTTTGAGAAGAAAAATGTCACACAAAAAGTTTTGATCCATAGGCAAGAACTAAAAAACCAAGTTCAAGGCAGCAATTCCAGAATATTTAAATATTTTATTTATTAAATATTTTATATTTAAATATTTAAAGCAAGATCTTGCAAGAACTTGACTTAAACTATTACTCGAGTAATACAGTTAATGAATATAAAATATAGTAAAATTATTTTGTGAAATAGATGCATAATATAAAGTTTATGTAAACAATTCTATCAGAAGAAAAATCTTGAATCTTTTTATAGCTTTCAAGGTAGGAGTAAGAATTACTAACAGGTGATCAATTAGGTGAGACTTTCAGATATTCCATTGAAAGGAAGTAAGATTTTTCTTTCACCCGTAGGTGGAAACCTCAACATGAGCAGGAGTTCATTGTCACAGTAATATCTCTTTGAGACATAGCTCTTCTTTTATTATCTAAAGCCTAATAACTAAATACCATTATAACATTATTACAAATATCGCAAGTGAATAAATTTATTTTTAAATCTCATCTGTGGAATGACTAGATGTAACATTGGCCTGTAATTATCTGAAAAGTGTGATCTTCTTCTGTGGCTAGTACTTGTTCTGGAAGTGAAAAAAGTTTTTTCTTCTAAGTTTGTTGTCTATGACATTTCCTTTTATTCTTTTTCCTTCTCTTTTTTTTTTCTTTTTCTATAGCCAAGAATTGTTTATATTTTGACTGTAAGCCAGTCTTTTTCTGCTTTTTTAAACAAAAAAGCTGGAACATGGCATGACTTTCAGTCTACACTTTTTTCTTCTTTCTCGATTGCAGAAAACATAAGATAAAGATTTGCCTGTAAATGTTGACGATACTCAAGAACGCATGAGTATATGCTCAAATATTTAAAAAATGTTGTTATTAAGTTTTAAAGATATTTCTGACATGATTATAAATCAAGCCACTTAAACACTATTGAGTGTGAGAAATGAGCGCCAAGATGAACACATACCTCACCACTTCTTAGAACTGTACTGAATCGCACCCAACAGTATAATGGTCTGATCTGACATTCATATAGAGGCCATGCTACCCACCATTGGCCCTTATCTGAAGCTGCACAGAAGGAATAGCCTTTGTACCTCTTTGTAGTCTTATAATTCTCTTATTCTTATAGTACCTGTGCTAAGGTTGAGTAACAGAGGCAGAAAGTAAAATCCTGCTTACTTAGATATTGGTAGATTCAAGTCAGTTTCAATGGGGGCAGATGCTCACAAGTATCTATGCACAGCTTTGACCATGCATTTCTGTCTGCTGTATTATCTACAAGTAACTTCAGGAAGTGATTGGCAGTCATGGCGCCTTGTTCTAAACAAAGTGATTGTTTAAGAATATGAATCAATAAACTCTATCTCTTCAGAATTGAAGCGACTTATTTCAAAGTGTGTATGAATACACAGTATAGGAATCTGTATTGTTAATGTTCAAGATTTCCAGCAGGATTTGTGAAGAAATCTTAATGCCCTATATTGCCTCAAGAGAACCTATTTAGGTTTATAATGGAGATTGTTGAAATACTTGAGTCTCATTGGTGCTCAGCTCCCTCCAACTTAGAAGGACTTTGTACATCTTGGTGTTCTAAGATAGCACTTCAAGGGATATTACCTTCATTTTTACGTTCTTTGATATCAAATATGATAGCTCCCAGTAGCAGTTAGGAAGCATGTGGGAGTAAAACACTTTATTACAGACTCCTTATCCATAGAGAAGTGACAGAAAAAAGACAGGGGAAAATGGAGAAATGGAGATCTGAAAAAGTCAAAAGCACAATTGTCTAAAGTATGTGTTTTGATTTTAAGAGGATTTTAAAAGAAATGGGGAAATTAATAGATATAATTTGTAATTTGCCATAGGAAACTTTTCATAGGATATTTTCTTCAGCATGGAATTCTCAGAAACAAGTTCAAAGATTAAATTATTCTGACAAAGTCTATATTAATCTGTTGAAATAAATTGTCCATTGACAAATACCATTGTTTTAATAGTGTTACGTGATTATCTGAGCAAAACAAGGTAAAGATACGGTGGCACAAAGTGTTTCTTATGACCTAAGAGTTACACAGTCTTAGCACTGCCAGCTGCATTTGAAAATTCATGTACTTTCAGTTGCATTTATGTTCTGTCAATATAATCTATAATTCAGTGATAGCAGATAGCTTGACAGTAAAAGTTTGGTTCCATATTTGATGGGTACTGATACCTTACTATTTCTTCAGTAAGTAATATACCTTATAATTAAAATGGATAATCCTAATAGAATTGTTGACATCCCTCTTACTAAGAATTTTTCTACTGTGATCAGCATTGTGTTTTTTTTCTGAAATGAAGTGTTCATGGAACATGTAAGTCCATTCTGTGCATTCCAACCTTCAGGCAAACCTTCCAAAGTAATGCACAGATTTTGCCTTGGTGTCATCCATGTAGATTGGGTGAGGACATCAGATCAGATGACACTATATTACTTTATTTCTCTTGCAGAAAAAAAATTGGTACACAGTTATGGGGATTTCTGTACATTTCATTATCTATTTCCTCAAAACTTGGAATCTAGTATTAAAAACAAAACATAAGGCACTGTAATTTGCTTTTCTGAAATTGGTCATTTTGCTCTTATGAATTTGATATTCATACTTTCTCTCTGAAGTTGTGTCCAACACAACAGCTACAGATTCAGATCTGAGCTTTGGCACCATCTTGCAGGCTGCACTATGCAAAAAATTCAGCCTTTTCCTTCACCCCCCATTCATGCAGTTACTTTTCTTCTTTCTCCTTCCATGATTAAGCTTCAACCCCATACTCATTTTACACAGAGACAACTTATTTTTATCGTCCATCCACCCACTACCAAGAGTGTTATATTTAGGCTCTTGATGATAGGATTAGAGAAGAAGAAGGGATGGAGCCTTAGGGACAGCAGAAGCCGTGTAGCACTGTGTCAGGTTGCAATAAGTGGAGGAGAAGTGGTGTGACTGTTCAGCCTGCCTGCACTAATTGAAAAACTTCTCGTCGTTGTCTTTAAAAAAAGAAAGTCAGCCACATGGGAGCTTATGATGGATTCAACTTTTCTTTGGACATTGCCACTCTAACTGATGCTTGCTCCATGCAAATGGTTATGCCTTCTATCCTATGTGCATCATTAATAAGTTTAACATGTTCGACTCTTCTGAACTTTAGTTCCAACTCTTGCATTAGAAAGTACTTCATAATTTACTCTCCTTACCTGGTTTTTAATCATCCACTAGGAAGTGCATGACATTTCCCTTCTATTGATTGTGTTTGTGATGTGTGCTTGAAAAGCTTTTCCAATTTGCAGTGCATTTCTCTTTATTATCTGCTGGATGGCCGAGTGCAGAGAGTGGTGGTGAACGGAGTTAAATCCAGTTGGCAGCCGGTCACAAGTGGTGTTCCCCAGGGCTCAATTCTGGGGCCCGTTTTGTTCAATGTCTTCATGAATGATCTGGATGAGGGGATTGAGTGCACCCTCAGCAAGTTTGCAGATGACACCAAGCTGGGCGGGAGTGTCGATTGCTCAAGGGAAGGAAGGCTCTGCAGAGGGATCTGGATAGGCTGGATG
>WAAD01023262.1:18333-37246 GCA_013389945.1 Fregata magnificens
TGAGGCCGCACCTCGAGTACTGTGTTCAGTTTTGGGCCCCTCACTACAAGAAGGACACTGAGGTGCTGGAGCGTGTCCAGAGAAGGGCAACGAAGCTGGTGAAGGGTCTAGAAAATAAGTCTTACGAGGAGCGACTGAGGGAACTGGGGTTGTTTAGTCTGGAGAAGAGGAGGCTGAGGGGAGACCTTCTCGCTCTCTACAACTACCTGAAGGGAGGTTGTAGGGAAGCGGGTGTTGGACTCTTCTCCCAAGAAACTAGTGATAGGACGAGAGGAAATGGCTTCAAGTTGCGTCAGGGGAGGTTTAGATTGGACATTAGGAAGAATTTCTTTACTGAAAGAGTGGTTAGGCATTGGAACAGGCTGCCCAGAGAGGTGGTGGAGTCGTCAACCCTGGAGGCATTCAAAAAAGGTGTAGACGTGGCACTCCAGGGCCTAGTTTAGGAGTCATGGTGGTGTTGGTTGATGGTTGGACTTGATGATCTTAGAGGTCTTTTCCAACCTTAATAATTCTATGATTCTATGATTCAATGATCTTATTTCCTGGGTGGATGTCTAAGGAGATAATCTATCTGTTCTCCTCTATTTTGTAGCTTCACTTTCTCCCTTCTTTTCTAGTTACTTAAATCCCTGTTGGTACTTTTAAGTACCCTCTCCCAAAGCTGTTGAGGTGATACCCTTCCCATTTTTTGTGGGTTTTTTTCTTTGTCTTGAATTTCTTAAAATTTTGAGGGAGGAAGTAAACTTAATTGCTTCAGCTTTATCTATGAGTATTGTTTCTCACTTCTTACCTCTTCATATTTTAAAACTTATTGCGTATATCTGCCTATATTACCTCCCAGTACACAGGCCCTTATGTAACAACGAGAAACAGAATGGAAGTACACATTCAAACATGCTATCAGAAAGCTGATGTGCTCCATCTAATCTCTTTAGGCCTTTGAATCTTTTAACATAAATTGAATCCTGGTTCAAGCTGGCTGCTTTTAATACCAAAAAACCAGATCTGTCCCGCCTTATCCAGAGATATATGATATCATATTAAACTTGCTTTTCTTGCTTTGTTTTTAAGCCAAAATAAAGGATGCTTAGTCAGTCTTCACAAGTGAAGAATTCATAAGATTAGTACAACAGAATACGGCTACATTCTACCAAAATTGGCTAAAGCTCACAGACTGGCTGAATCTGTGAAATGTCTAAAGAAAAACACATTTGCAAATTTATTTGCTTCCTTTTGAAGTTCTGAAAACAGATAAATTCCTTACCACAAGATAAAAAACATCTAAACCAAAGTTTGGATTCCCTGAACCCATTTTTGTCCCTGAGATTCACTCCTTCCACATTTCTCTGTTTATTTTAATGTAGCATTATAAATAAAACAAGCAGCAAGTCAGTGGGAACTATGAGGCAGCCTGAACAGAAACTAATCAGATGACTCCCAACAAACTGTAGATCATGCCTACTGAACCATAAATGTTGAAAGCAAATGTAAACAAAAATTGGGAGAGGCCACTAAACAATTTGGAGATGATAAAGTACCTAAATCTAATGGCAGCTACAGCATGTGCCTGAATATAACCCAATTATATTAAGAATGGTTTTGAAATGCTGCTTTTCATCATGTTTCTTCCATTTTTCAGAGTCTGTAGTGCTGACCAACATCAGCTACTATTAAAGAGTCTTCATGCATGTAAAATAATATGATTTCACAATGATTACATATTCACTCTACAGCTGGCTGAATTTTTACATCTCCATTTGTCATTGACTATTGTGTCCAATTAAATGATTAGCTTTTAAAAACTGCTGCACATTATGAGAGTGAACTTGTGTTCCATTGCACTGAGTGATGCAGAAACAAACTCATTACAGCATGTAATTCACCCATATTAAATAACAAACAGATGGCTGCTGTAAATGAGAGCTGCTTTTTCTCTTCAAAAGTGCCAGGAAAAAGGTGTTTTTATTTATCTTTGTTTCCAGCTTCTTTCTGTTTTCTTGACAAGTGGGCAGCTGGTTGCTGAGGTTTTCAATTGGTGCAGAAGAATGAAAAGCCTGTTTCCATTAATTTCCCCATAAAATAAGTCTTTGAATCATTCCTGTTATAAATGCATGTGCAGTAGCAAGCTGCTGCTTGATTAATTCACTTATTATGAAGATTTCATCTTTTATAAGAGGGCCTGCAGGTAATTTATCTTGTTTAGTAAGATTAGAAAAATGTAATTATCTTGATACCTTTGGACCCCTCTCATTTTAATTGTGTTCCCATAAATTTCAAACATAAAGATGGGATTTTTTTTTTTGCACAAATGTTCCAACATGTGGTAGAAAAATGTGTTGTAAGATCTGCATAAAAACTTATCAAGTAAAATGCATTTGGATTATACTATTAAAGGAATGCATACAAATAAAACCAGTATACAGTCATGGAAGCATATACAAATATCTGCATTTCTGGTTCTCTGGTCACAGGCTTTTAACAGCTGGCGTGGGATGAATAATGTTGGGATTTAAGTTCTTTTTTTTTTCCCTTTTTTTTTCTTAATCAATAATGCATTTCACCAAGGAAATACAAAATCTGTTTCATTTTCAGTATCAAGTTAAAATTATGTTTGTCTTTATATGTGCCACCAATGGTAAAGACAAAAAAAAGGAAACGTATGAGCTGAGGTGTGTATGTAACATCAGCTCCTCTGAACATCTCCAGCATCTTTTAGATGTTTTCTCCCTCCTCTCTCTTACCTTCTCTTTGAGTGCAGATTTGAAACAAATCAAGATCCAGAATTCTTTCTCTTCAATATATTTTTTTTTTCTTCTCAAGCCAACAGTTGGGGCATTTTTGTTTGGTTTTGTTTTGTTTATTTAGTTGTTTGTTTATTGTGGCTTTTTTCACTAATAGATTTAATTTCAGTTTATCTGGTTCCAGAAGGACTGTTTTCCTTATTTTCTTTTACTTGGTTTCTAAGAGCCTCTTGATTCTTTTCCCCATCCAAAAAAGTCACCTAACAACTTTGCGTGTGTTTCTTTTTCATATTAATTTTAATTCAGAGTGGTTGTGATGGTCAATTTCCATAAAATAGGTTTATAGGAACATGGTAAATATGCAACAACTACACCAAGTCTAATCATGGGTCACTTAGCCCAGAGTCATGTCTCTGACTATATCCAAGAGCAAAGGTTGAAAGAAGAACAGAAGAAGATGGCAAATGTATAGTGTCACATTTGAGTATATTTTTTCAGCTTTCATCATCTGCAGCTAAAGGATACAGAAATTCAGAAATCAATAGATTTCCCAGAAATTCTTAGGTAATAGCTCTATTATTACCATAAACTGTAAACAGATCTATTAAAATTTGTTGAGTGTCATAAGCCTTTTAACATTAAAATGAGGAACAAATATCTTCTCAATGTGTTTAGAGTTAGGTTTTTTCAGGATTCTGCATCCATATCTTCTCAGCCTTTCAGGGTTTCTAAAGCAGTTGTTTGAATGCTAGTGAACTGAACATTGTAAGAGGCGGTACTGGCACCATATATAGCAATGTGTAAGGAAAGAAGTTTGGCAAAGTGAAAGTTCAGGCAGTAGAGAGTTTCATAAGAGTATGCAAACTGTACAAGGTTGAAGCCATGAAAGTGAGAAATGTGTACAGATGGTTGAAACATTTCAAGTCAGGTGAGACTAGCAATTGTGACAAACCATGATCTGGGAGACCTGTGTCAGCAACAACACACATGAATGCTGAAAAGGCTGAGCAGCTCATTAGGAAATAACCCTTAATGACCTTGCTACTGCTCTAAATTGCAGTTTTGCATAGCACACTGAATCCTGTGGTGGTCTTCTCTAAAGTTTGTTCATGCCAGGTCCTATGAAAACTCATCCTGGAACATGCATAAACTTGTGACATTACTCTTCAAATCCCAGTGGAATTAAAGGCTAAATTAAAAGAGATTACTCAATTGTAACAGAATTTACCACTGCAAGTATATTTTGATTTTTTTTAAGCACCTTGTTCTTTCTCAACAATCATATACGTTGATATGTTTTATATTGTTTATATCAGTAATATATAACCACTGGGTTCTAATTGTCAAGGAGTCTGATTAAGACAGAGTTGTAATTTTTTTGAAAAATTATATTTCACGCTACAGAAGTCAGCTGTATTCTGTAAAGAAGGTATAAGCCCACTGAGAGTGCACAGAGCTTCTTCTCAGTCTCGTGGAGGAGTTACTTAAAAGCTGTTATATTTCTCCAAGTATTTTCCAGGTAAATTGACAACTGCAAGTGTGTGCTCTACATCAAAACATAATCCAAACTGCTGTAGATTCTAGAAGCTTAGAAACTACATTTTGTCTGTCTGATGTATATTTAATATAGTATCTGGTTTCTGGTAGTGTGGTTATAGTACTTTCTAATTGACAATTACAGAAAGGATGAAGGTTTGCTTGCAATTAAAAGTGAGTAAATGTTCTTTCTTACCTCCGGAGTTAGAAGACAAAAGCCAGTTGATGCAATTATTTAATAGTGGGCAGATAAAAAGTCTGGTGTGTAGGATAAATAAGATACTAGGACAAACAGGAGCATTTTGTACTAACAAAAATTGGGATGCAATTGGTCCTTAAAGTTAAAAGCAGCCTGCTGAAGCACAGCAAGGTGACAAAGTCTTGATGTTCCACATGTAGTCTGTGCTTCAAGCTAAATCTCATCCTAACACCGAAAATTTACAGTCCATTCCCTCTGGAGAGCCCGAGCATTGATGTATTAAATCAACTGGAGATGAGGAGGATCGGAGGATTCCAAGGAGTATCTGCCCCTGTCTTGCATTTCTTGCAACCGTGGGTGCAATCAGCCTTTAGCATCAGTTCATGACATAACTTTAGTTTTAATGATTTCATCTGGAAGGCCTAAACACAGATTAGGTGAGTAGCATAGTTTGGATAGCTAAAGAAACATACTATATAAGACTGTCAGGAAAAAAAAAGGAAGATATTTGAATGGAATTTTATAAGAATGGGTGAATACAAGTATTCTGTCCTATTCTAAATGATGAGGGCTGAACATAGGCCTGCATTTTCTAGTATTGTCTGGAGTTAAACCTGAAAACTTGAATATGTTTAGGGTTTCGGGCTCTATTTCATATGTTCACAGCATAATCCAAACTCATTTCCACTTTCTGGAAATGTTTCCATTTGGGTGACATTTCTATGCCTCAGATTTGTGTTATTTCAATGGATTGTGAAAAAGATGCGAAAGTCAGCATTTCATAACTGAAAAGATACTTTAGATATTAGCCTGTAATCACTAATAGCATGAAAAAAATCTTCTCAAACTTTGCCCCCAAAATGCTGCTTCAGTAATTCATTAACTTGTTTTAATGAAACAACCTCTCATTGCTATTTGGGAAGCAACTAATCTCCTTTCCAAAAAGTTTGCATAATGTATTGAGAAAGAATTGACTGCAGAATCTGCTGATCAGTCTTTTGAGGATTCCACGAAGACTGGGTAAACTTTTATCTAACACTATCGAGAAAACTATATACACACAAAATTGCCTGCTCAGGCATTTAGTACAGACTAAGAACAAAATATGTTTAGGTTGCAACTTGCAGTCCTGTTTAGCAGCCACTGAAACCTTAAGTTTAACCAAAGAAAATGAACACTTCCCCTCAGCTCTCAATTATTGTCTAACTTTATCCAACACAGATATATTTTATCAAATGTGGGGATTACACAAAGCATATCATAATCACCCTTCATAGAGTCTGTTAGCAATAAGTAACCAGTGCTTTGTAACATGTCATTATGTTACATTACATATATCTCATATATATATATACACATTTATTTCACATATGCCTACATATACCTCACATATATATGGGGGTGTGTGTCTGTATATGTACGCATATAACTACTCCATAGATCAATTACAAGATCTCTTTAAGAATGAGTATTTAGTTTACAATTCATTTGATTTAAAGTAAAGAAGCAAAAGAAAACCCCACAAGACTGGAAATAATTCCACGACAAAGCACAATACTAATTACCAGCTGTTTCCTCACCTTCCTCACAGCTCAGAAAGCTGAAAGTTCCTGTAATGAGTATCAGGACATAATAGAATTCTGTATCTAGCTGTTTGGGCATTGTATACAGCAGTTTCCATATACTGCAGTATTTGTCTCTGTTCACAGTTGCCTCTTCTATGTTATGTCGGTAAGAAGAAACTACTATAGACTCATCAGTGGTGACTCAACATTTGGACAGCGTTCCAGATGTAAAGATGACAGGAAATCCCACTTGTAGGGTGTGGTTGGCAATGGAGATACCTAATGATTAGTAAATTCACCTGAGAGCTTTCAGATAGCTGTAAATACTTGTCAGGGGAAAAAGTTGGGTCCAGATTTTTGTAATACTGAAATCCTCTAAAACCAAAACACAACCTATGAGTTTTCACTCAGTTACCTACAAATGTCTGTATAGTTCCATTTATAAATATGTCAGGAGTTAGCAGATAGGACATAACATCTAGGGGTGATCCACACAAACCTCTGAGTGGCAGCTAGAGACAGACAGCATCCTATAATGCAAGATCATCATTTTAGGGAATTCAGTCAGCTCTAGAGTGTAGGCAACTAGACTGAGCTATGTGCATGTATATGAGATAGGTATCTAAGCTTCTGCTTCAGGTGATGAGATCTAGAGATCAATTCATTAAACTTACAATCTAGTGCCTGTGGAGATGCCATACATCCTTCCTAGGATCCAGCTGCCTCTCAGAAGGGAACACATCTCTTATAGCTCTTGAGTCATATGTGTCAGCCCTGTATACATACCTCATCTACCTCAGGGCATCTCCCATAGCATCAGGTGCCTCTGTTTAGGCAGCTGAAACCCACCTTCCACGTCTACAGTGCAGGTTTCTATATGTGAATTAGATGCCTAAGTTCCCATTGTAAACTAGTGGAGATCAGTTTGTTTGCCTTTAGACGCTAAAGGCATCCTGCCTCCAGCTACCACTCAGAGAGGGGCACAAATCACTCCTAGTTGTTTTGTCATACCTGCCAGTTCCACACTGGTGTGTTGGATGGCCTAGGTCATCTCAAATTATATCAGACAACTAGGTCTGTGCATCTGAATGAAGCTTTTCAACTTATAAGTTGTAAGAATGTGAGTTATCTATGTATATGAATCTTTATCTGAATCCCACCTCTTAGATAAAGCAAGGAGAACACCCATCTCTTAGAGCCCTCCTTTAATCCATGATTTCAGAATCTGTTACAGACTGTATCCACTGCTGTAAGATTGCAGTCCGGAATCTCAGTTTATTTAAATGAGTGTTAGGATTACTTTGAACATATGCCCTTTCAGTGACATGTATGAGACAAGGAAATGACATTCTGTACTACAAGACACAAATAATACTATACCTATAAAGCCATTTGGATTTGTGCTTTCTGCAAAATGTGACAGAATTATCATAAAAATTAGCGATTGTTGAAACTGGATAGTTGTGTATCAGTAAATATTTGTGGCATAGACTAGACCAATATATATGTTTACATGGGGAAATAAAAATGAGGAAGAATGGAAATACTGTGAATTAACTTAGCATGTAGAACTTAGACCACAAACTCCGACACAGAATTTCATCCCACAGTACCAGAGAATATATAGAAGATCACGTTCTTCCAGACTTCTAAAAATAGGTGCTGGAACAAGGTGAAGAGGTCAATATTTTAAGGAAAAAAAAAAAAAAATTACACTGACTTTCAAACCCCCAAACCTTGCCAGAATTTAGAATGCTGTCCACCTTCTGTTCTGTGAAGACAATTTTTTCAGAAATCTTAAGCCACCTGTATTGTAAAGTGGATCGTAGCATAATTTTTTGTTAAGAGTTAATTATATTATCTATTGAAACTGTTCTCTGACAAAGTGAAATATTGTGAACTCACCTAGGATCTATTTTGTGCAGAGATCATTTAACAAAGCCATTAAAGTTGTCTTCAAAATTTTAGAAGCTCACTCAGGCATAAACTTCAGATCTGAATGAATTAATTTCCTTTTTTTTTTTAAGCATATTATCCAGGCAATAAGAAAATCATAAGTTTATAATACATAGGTATAAAAAGTATTATTATCATTTGTTAGAGAAGACTGCTTAAGATGACAGAGATATTGTATACTCAATTCCCTTTTAGAAGATAATTTTCACAACTTTACTATTAGAATTAGAACGAAAAATAGAAAAAAAAAATAGAGGAACTAGAAACATCTAATTTATTAGAGTTTTAATAAAATAGCAGATACCTGTTTTTCTTACACTAAAGTGTTTTTAAGCTCACACTGATTTTACACTGGGAACTAGTTTAGTTTAGTTTAGATTAGAGTTTTGTGTTTGACAAGCATTATGCCAGGTTCTGCCAGGTTCATAGCTTTCCTTTTTCTATGTCTTACTAATGTCACTTTCTTTAAACATGGTAGGACTGTGCTGAACTACAGTAGGAATGAAGGCACACTTCCCAGCAAAAAAGCCCAATCCTGCGGCTGCATTGGTACGTGCAGGTCCTCTGCTCCCTTGGAGCTCTGCTGGGATGAGTGGAGCTCACCCAAAGCTGCAAGGTAATGGCCTAAGTTTTCTCTCATGATATTTTTGAATATGCTGTATTCTTCCCTCCCTCAACACTTTTATGTTTCTACTTAATGAATTTGTTTATTTTTAGCATCTTAAAGGAACACTAATTTTTTTCTTTTTTTAAGTGACCAGAAGCAGATTGCAATTTTTGGCTGAAAAAGACTCCAGCTTTTAAATATGACTGAGATTCATTTTCCTTTAAGGGACCAGATGGAGGGTCAAGAACCAAAGCACTGATTAATAATTTTTGCAAATTAAGACCATCCAATTTTCCCCAGTAGAGATGATGTCCATTCCTCTAAAACACCATGTAAAATGTTTGTTCCTATCCAGTCAACCAAGACTCTGTGTGCAGAATGCCAGCCAGAATCAAGTCTTGTCTGTTGCTTACCATTACAAGAAGATAAAACACATACTTCATAACAAAAGAGATTTTATAAGTTTGATTTTAAATTACACAGGCCAATTTCTATTTGGTTTACTAGAATGTACATTCTCATCTGCAGTGAGGATGTAGGTATGGAAAGGAATGTCTTTTCCTTGGCATTTGTCTCACTCATCATATCAATTTCACATGATCTGCATGTGAAAGATAATGATTTAAGTTATTATGTCATTACTAATTCCAAGCAAAGCATTGAAGAATAGGGGTCTGGGAAATGGAATGGTTTCTAATATGTATTGTGTTCTGTCTTGCTGCTGTTTGTCATACCATAGTACTGCTCTTGTCCTACTGAGCAGTGCAATACAGGAACACGTTAACTTTTAACTTAACACTTTATTACTATCTGGGGATATATTTAACCTTTATTAAATTTCATAGGGATGATTTTATTCACTAAATATTTACTCCTCCCTAGGGCTGACCACAACAAGCAAATACCCTTAAAGGCACAAATCCAATCTACACTGGTATTTCAAGGTATTAGTTGAAAGTGTTATCTAATGCATTTCTTAACATAACTCCTGTAAATCCATTAATGACTTCATGATTTTTTATATCTTTCTTAATAACTTAGTTGATGTTTTTAGGGGATATGAGACAACTCTCTGTTTCTAGGAATGGAAAAAAGTTTCATAAATTGCATAAAATAGCTAGAAAAGTTGGCCCAAGCAAACCTGGAAGCCTCTAAAACAGGCATGGAATTCCAAAGGGGGAGATTGCTTCATTTTAGCATTATTTTTCTTGTGTCCAGGAATGAACTAAAGAGAATCACGGCTGCCTAGCACACTTGTAAAAAGAGTGTGACCTCAAAAAAATTATTTTCAATTACGCTTACTTGTTTCTAAAATTGTTCCTAACAAATACTAGCGTAGTGCCTAGATTAACCTTTACAATATATTAGCTTTCTCAGGTTAACTGGTAGTGAACTCTAGACAAGACAGTTCTTAATGAATAATCAAAAATAGAAATAGGTGCAAGCAGTCAGCAGAAGTCTAAAAAAAGAGAACTCTTTAGCTGTGAATTAGACATGCAGGAAGCCTGCAAGCACTAATATATTTAACTATTAATTCATGTGTACTTTAATTAAAGACGGAGCTGTATTGTTTGTGGCTTTTTTTTTAAATTTTAATTTTTATTTACAACTTTTCTTTTTTATTTGGAACTTTTTTAGCTAAGCATTACTTTTTTCCATTTCTAATCCCATAACTAGTTACGGCAAATGTCTTTAGACATACCTAGCAGAGTCATATTTCAGGACATGGCATACTGGGGTTTGTGTTTGTTGTTTTATTTTTTTCTTTTTTGGGTGAGGCAAGTTATTATAAAGGTATTACTACCTTTACATTACACTATAGAAGTGCATAAAATACCTTAACTATGAATGACTGTCTGAATAATATGCAAGACATTTAGCTACAGCTCTATTTATGAATCACATGTATGGCACTACAGAATGAATACTAATCTTTCGTTGTTCACCACTTGCTTTGCTTATGCTGCACCACAATGATGCAAAAACACTTCAGTTTTCCCCTCCCCATATTCAAAATGAATCAAATGAATGAAGATCAGTAACATATCGTCTGCTTGCACTTCAGCACTTCAACTTCACTGACACTATAGACCATACCCATTATGGTCTTTCAGGTCAATAATTCCCGAACTAAGAAGGATTAATAGGATTTATGACCCTCTTTTCAACTGCATGTAGCACAAGCAGTACTAATTATATTTTCATTAACCTCTGTGGCTAGCTCATGTTCTAATAATTTAGCCCTGTTATGGATTAATCCAATGTTTTACATGTTCAATAAAGTGAACACACAAACAAAAGCTATATAAATAAATCCTCATGGCCAAATCATGGCTGCTCTAATGAAGAAATACTTGCAAAAGAGCCACTGCTTCTAGAATCTCCCAAAGTCTGGTCCACGCATCAGTCAGCTATATCTTGGCTCTCCGAGTGACTTATTTCCTAGTCAAAGAGGCATTGTGAAGCCTATGTGTTAGATAAATCCAATTTAACTGCATAAACTATAATGCTAAATGAGTCCTATGCAAGTTGCCTTATAATGTTGAAGTCCGCATGCGCACTTCAGGAGATGTTAATGCCACAGAATTCAAGAACCACTAGTAAGCATGTCTCCTAAATATATTTGGAAGGCTGTGTATCTGGGACGTATACCCGCACTTCTGACCCCTTCTACTGACCCCTGTCTCCACTGAGTTACTCCCAGATATCTCTGTTGCCAGAGGGAATAAGTGGTACACGGGAGACATAGTTTAGCTGTCAGTAATAACAGGATTATTCAGTGTGACAGCCATCCCCCACCACTCTCCATTCCTAAGCAGAATCACCAACAGGACAACCAATGCTGAATGCTATTTCTGCAGTCAAAAGAGGAGTAGTGGCTGAATTCATCCCAGATTATGCAAATTTCCAAGAAACAAGTGCTATCCCACAGCCACTCTTCTCCTGGGCTGTGTTTTCACTCCTTCTCTGCTGCAGTTGAAGATCAGCTCCTTAATAATTGTGTGGCATTTGCTTACTTGACTAAAATTAAATGTATTTAATCTAAACGGGGTAAGGCAACAGATCCATTCCTCAGTCATGATGAATCCGGGATATGAAAATAAATTGACCTAGGAACCATGATAGCTAAATTGATATGGAATCTAGAATTAATGTTTGTTATGTGAGAAGCGCTGAATGCTTCATGTTATTTGTATTTTTAATTCAGTGCTAATGTCAAACACTGTCAAACGTTCGATTGCAATATATGCTCACTGAAATAAAATATAGCAAAATATTGATTGCAAACAGAGCATTAGAAGAGGTATTTTGAAGACAGTTTTACAAAGTATGTTTCTATCTGATGAGATATAGGGGAAGAAATCTCTAATTACAATTGGGTTTGATAAAACAGCAACTTCTCTTACTCCCATAGTAGGTGGAATAAGTTTTTCATGGAGGTATTCCTGTGCTCACAGAAAACTCAGAGGCACCTTTAGAGTACAGCTCGTGTAACCTGCTTTAACCATTAACTTTTAGAACCGTTCTTTGCTAGCACTTCTTTTTGTCCACTGGCTTTAAAAGTATTATAGGCTATTTATCTGATCAGCTGAAGGTTGAATTTTTGAAGTAAGGTGAGATTAATCTCATCCCAATATCTATTAAATTATATTAAGATATAGGTTAAAGCTTAACCATTAAGGTATTTTAAATTATTTTTGTATGATTTTTTTTTCCCAATACATACAAGTTTGGTAGCTTGAATTAGTCCTATGTACTTTAGAGCATAGAGAAAGATATCACCATCTGTTACTCATCTCTAGAAAGTACAACTATTCCAGGCCCATTCACTGTTTCTTCATTTGTTTCACCCAAAGAGCTAGAGTTACTTCTGGTCTCTTCTGCTGCCCAGTAGCCTCATCATGCCCCAGTCGCTTCCCTGAAGGAGCAACTTCCCTTAGACTTCAAACAACTGGATATCTACAATAGTATGTAAACCTAGGCTATGGCCACAATAAAATGGTTGCTCAAGCTCTTGTTTGCTTTTGTTCTAGCCGAATGTTTACTCCCCGATTTGTACTTTCACCAGCCTGCTTCTCCTCCAGCCTGAGATTTCATCATTTCCTCTTTAATTAATTTTTTTTGAGGGATCTGTTTCTATGCTTATACTAAACTTTTATAATGCTTATGTAGACTCTAGCAGACCAAAGCAATCAAGAACAATATGATTTTTCAATTCATTAAAGGTACAGTATCATAATTTACTTCTGTGATGAATGGGACAAAGGATATTTGGTTAAATGAATGACCTGATTGTTACAAATTGTTTCACCTTGCTAATTCATTTCTGCAGGTATCAGGCAAAATGGCTGTCCAAAAGCCCTCTTTTTCATACAATGAATCAGAAAGCAATTAGACTGATCGAGAAATATTTTAATACTTCTTAACAGTGATCAAAGAACTTACTAGAACACTGCAAGTGACAGCTCCAGCAAGCAGACGACGTAGCTTCCTTCTAGTTCTACTGAGAGCAGTGTAAAAAAAGGACATATTTAAATCTATATTTAAATTGAAATCTAAAATGCACCTTTAACCTAAGGATGTAAGTGCAGTCTGTATAAAAGTGAAGTTCATACAAATTCCCTTTCACCCTCCTAAAGTTTTATAAGTTTGAAATTAGAAGTTTTATCACTGTTGCAATTTGTAGGACCTAAATAGTCTGCCAGACTCAGCTGCTTTTCCAGGCTGCTAATTCTTTTTGATATGAAATTACTGCTCAATCTAGATTATCAGTAATTCAGCTCACGTACCGCAGGCAAGTCCATCTGTTTCTTGAAGACAAAAAATGCAGATGTCAGTAGAACATAATGATAGAACAACCATTACATTATGTCATACCAAAGGTACATTTCAGCTAATGTGAACTGTTTAATAAGACCACCCTTCAGAGCTTCTTTTCTGCTGCTATCTGACATGCTGATTGAATCCAGTGTGAAAACGGGCTTACTGGAAGTGTAGGCACAATCTCTATATCAATTTGATTATAGCTTCCAAGCTCTCCTTTATTCTTGGAGTATACATTATTTTTGGAAGAGCTGCTCCAATTTCTTCCTTTCTTTGCTTTCTTTTGATGTTTTTTTGTCTGGTCATTGTCTAGATCTTTCATTGCCAGGACTTTTTCACACTTTGATTTCTATCTCTGTTGAATATAGCTACTGTGGACACTATCTACTGTTTTATTTTTTCCTAACTGCATTCCTTAACCAGAATTTACACTTTGGTGGAGGTTGAAACAGAGGATTGCTGATGAAAAAAAAAAAAAAAGACAAAAACCAAAAAACCCCAACCACACAAAAACAATCAACAGAATGAAATAACTTTAAATACTTGGATAGTGTGCTGGCTTTGGCTGGGATAGAGTTAATTTTCTTCATAGAAGCTAGTATGGGGCTATGTTTTGGATTTGTGCTGAAAACAGGGTTGATAATACAGGGATGTTTTAGTTATTGCTGAGCAGTGCTTACACAGAGTCAAGGCCTTTTCCGCTTCTCACACCATCCCGCCAGTGAGTAGGCTGGGGGTGCACAAGAAGCTGGGAGGGGACACAGCTGGGACAGGTGACCCCAACTGACCAAAGGGATATTCCATACCATATGACGTCATGCTCAGCATATAAAGCTGTGGGAAGAAGAAGGAAGGGGGGAAATTCAGAGTGACGGCATTTGTCTTCCCAAATAACCATTATGTGCAATGGAGGCCTGCTTTCCTGGAGATGGCTGAACACCTGCCTGCTGATGGGAAGTAGTGAATGAATTCCTTGTTTTGCTTTGCTTGTGTGTGCAGCTTTTACTTTACTTATTAAACTGTCTTTGTCTCAAGCCATGAGTTTTCTCACTTTTACCCTTCTGATTCTCTCCCGGTCCCACCAGGAGGGAGTGAGCGAGCGGCTTTGTGGTGCTTAGTTGCTGGCTGCGGTTAAACCACAACAGATAGATCCAGTGCAGCAGTCCTTTATTTATAGGGATATTGCAACAAATTGATCTGCTAGTTGCAAAACTTAATTACTAGCCAAAACAGGAACAATGTCATTTCTGTCACCTATTGGTATTAGAGAGATGCCCTACGAGCTGCCATGCCTGAATAACGTTTCTTAGCAGTCACATATATGATGATATGAACATACATATTCTTTTAACAACACAGAATTTTTTCTCATGTCCTCAAAGGAAACAAATCCACCCTCAGAGTAACAGTGCTAAAAATACTATTCCAGCAGACAGAATAGCGTGTTGAGCTAAGGTATTCAGATAAAGTTGGAATTTGTCAGCTTCTGCAATGGAAAATGGTTAACAATCAACAAGTAAATAGCTGCAGCATAAGTACTCTTTCACTGGGTATTTTCCATGATTTAAAATTTTAAATCCTCAGATGCCCGTTATAGTCTTCAGAACTATAGTCTTCATTCTGGTATTACTGACATGAATATCATGGAGGCATAGAACAAGTAAGTGACTAAATCTTCGTATAGGCAATTCAAATAGTTCTGGTGGTAGCTCCACTTCATGCAGAACCTTCAGTATCCTTTAGCATGTTTTTGTCCCAGTGATTTCTCAATTTCCAGCTGGTACTATTTGTTGCAGGCTCACTAAAGGAATACTTCATTCACCTGATTCCTCATATCAATCACATCATATTTATATATATGCCTAGATCTCAGAATGTCATCTGCCTAATCTAAACCAAGACAAGAGAAGGTTGAATATCCTGTTCTGGGTCATGTGTGAATATCCTCAATATCCTGGACGTCTCAACTGTGATTGGATGTCTGTGTTTAAATTAGTGAATTGAAACCTAGATCTTTACTTTCTGTTGTGGGAGCTTAGATACTTACCTTACAGGTTGCTATCTAAATTTAGCTGTTTATACTTCGGAGCTAGATCATGGCCTGAATTTCCTCTCTAAAATTTTAATCTAAATAGCTACTCAGGTAGCTTTGTGTTTTTACACTTGCTTTAACCCAGCACTTACTGAAGCCAGAATATGTACAACTATTGAAACAGTTCCTTTTTGTCCTTTGTTTTACAATATTTGAATCTGAATATGATTTCTCTTTCACTGCAGTCCTGTAGATAAAATTACTTCCTATTGAGTTAATTATAATTTGCAGTGTGAAAGCAGACAGATCTTAAATACTTAGATAGCATAAGACAGTACCTTATTTCCATGACTATTTTAATGCTTGGTTTGGGGGGGTGGGTTCTACTATTGTTAACTTTTTTTGCCACAAAATTGTCAGTTTGTCTTAGCAGAAGCCGCCTTCTTAGTTGATACACATTAAAGCAAGAGTATTGTCACTTTCCTACTTTTTTTTTTTCCTATGGACAAACTGAAAAATATTTTACTTTCTCATTATGCGTAGCGTGTTCTTACTTCAAATTATTTATGCACATGTTAATCTTTCTACTTCTGCTGGTGAATTATAATAGATGCTAGTGGCTTCATAGTTTATCAGGATTTTCTGTCTTGTACAAACACAGTGATAGCTGTGAAAGATTCTAAAGCTATGTGAAACTGGCAAGTATATTTCTATTCAATATGGAATGTGCAGAGTCAGAGAAAATTTCTAAACTCAAGATCTCTGTCCCACTTCTATAACACTTATTTTTCAAAATAACTTCATAAAATGCCTTATCCTGGTAGCGCAGCTAAAGAACTTCAAACAATGATATAATTTGCTCAAACAATTACTGTTGTTGTACATGTAAATGAAACTATTCCACATGCAATTACAGTAAGAACCTTTACAATTGAAACAGATGAGATGATAGACACTTTTTTGAGACAGACGTAAGTATATTCTAACTGACAATGTCTAATTATTAGCTTTGAGTGCTTAGGCTTCCAAACAAATCCAAATAAGAAATAAGAAATATTGATTCTTCTAAAGATTACTAATTTTCATAGGAGACTCTCAGGACTGATAAGCTAGGAAATTACTTCAAATCTCTAGAACAAATAAAGCACAAGCAGTAATACTTTGCATGTACATGCCTGCAGTCAACTCCTGAACTGTCCTGTATTGAGCAGAGAAGCTAAATCATCCTCTATTTATTCACTACTTCTCTCTACTGAGATTACCAAAATAAGTGACAACTACCATAAATTGTTATGGTGCTGTTTATGTTTTGAGGAATTAGACTAAGACTGCCCACACTTAGTGGCCATCAAATGGCAATGACAGTATTGAGAGAAAGTAAAAAATTCATATAAATACTTTAGGTACTTTAACTCTCATATTTAACTTGCAAGTTTAACATTTAGCTACTGTGTTTACTACAACACAGAGAGCAAAAAGTGTGAATACATTTCGCTTTCCAGACTGTCAATAAACATACTTCTTTCTCACAAACACGCCTTAGAAAACCCATAAGTATTAAATTTAATTCTTTAGTCCTTGTAGGTGATACCTCAGGATGTTTTTGTTCTCACATTTAGCTCCTTATTGGCATTGCTAAAGTTTCTACATTGGAATAACAGCAAAAGAATCCCAAAGACATTTGTATTATATTCTAGAGGAGGATGTAGCACGGAATGTTTTGTACATATTCACTCCAACAAAACTGCTGATCTGAAATGCTCCAGATGAAACTCCAGGTTTCCAATAAACAGAGAAAATCAGAAGTTCCAGAACAAGACTGTCTCATTTTAATTTTTAAGTGTTTTCCTCAGAAACCGTTCAAAAATCAGATAGAAAAAGAGGGGAAACCTCAGAACAGTTCTTCCTCTGTTTTACCCTGTTTTGTTTTCCAAGCTTTTCTATTTTAGAAAAAGCTGAGAAAATCCCCAAAGAATGCTTGAAAATGCCCACATTTCCTAAGCGCTGTTAAAGATAGATTGTCTTTTCATTTTTTTTGTCCTATCAGGGCAAAAAATTTACTTTGTGAGAGGATGAGGTGGAAGTAGTGAGCTTTACGCCAAGTTTGAACTCTGGAAGAAAGCAATTGCTGACAACTGACTTACTTTTATTGTGATGCTACTGATAGTACTAGAGAGATAAAAAACAAACAAAACAAAACAAAAACCACACTAACAAAAATACAGTAAGTACTAAATGCTACCAGACAATTAAATTGCAGTTATGAAGTTCCGCTATAAATTTTAAGGCATAGAGTTTCAATATGTATAATTTTGACATTAAATAACTCCTGGTCATTTAGATCTTGCATACAAATAATTATCAATAATTACTGTTTGTGTTGAAAAAAAGGATTTTTGTGCATGTCTGAAAACTGCTTGCAATGAGCAGACAGCTTCTACTTCACTTGAGAAGAAAGTTGCAGAATGCAGAAGATTTCATGGAGGGGATTATTTCCCATTATTTCCCTTTGATCAGATTTTAGTTTTGAACTAAGCTAATAGTCTTTTTCTTATTTTCAGATTATTGTCAGCAAGTATAAATTCTTGCATCTATGCCCAGCCTTCATCATTTGTTCAGAAAATAGATATTTTTAATGTTTCAATCTCCACTGATAAATCCTTCAACACATATGCTTTTCTTTGAATTCCACCACTTTCCTTACGTTCCCGAGCCAAAGGGAGCTTACAAGAGCTGATGATAGTAAAGTCTTTGTGAGGTCTGTTGGCAATTAGGTTCTGATCGAAACCCTGCTGCAGATGGAAACCACTTCACTGTGACTTCAGAGGCTTCCTATGGGGTCATCAAATGGGGCTATTGCTTTCTTAAACTTTGTTAAAAGCTATTTCTTGTTACATAAACTAGAATTACCTTATTTCACCATTGTTCACTCATATGAAGCCTTTTAGGTAATTTTAATCCTTCTGTCATTTGTGCATATCTTTTACAATTTCTGATCTGTGCAATTGTTTTTATGTTTTACCAAATGTATTAACTTCTGTATTTTTTATAAAAACCCACTTAATTTCCTGGTTTATCAAATTCATTATCAGGCTAAGGAGAGATATTATAATGAAGTCCCTTAAAACTGAACTAATTTTCCCTGAATTTGATGGCACGTTTATCTCTTCAGAAAGGGTGAGTGAGAGACAGAGTGAGGGAGAGATGGATTTCTGTATTATTTCTTAATTCACACTGGCATTTAGACTTAATTTTACAGATTAAATTTATTTATATTTATAATTATCTGCATCTATATTTTCAATTTGTGAAAATTATCAGAATTCTTTTATGTTTTTAGATAATTTCTTATTATATATCTTGTTTGAAAATAGACTGAAAATCAGTCTCTGAAATTCTATAAAATCTATTACAATTTAACAAAAGTGCTTGCTTGCTTTCTTACATATTTCC
>WAAD01023263.1:1207-15965 GCA_013389945.1 Fregata magnificens
ACACAGCAGCTTTAATAAAAATTAAAAGAGAGGAGGGAGGAAGTTCTGGCATGAATTTCTGACGTACTGTGAACTCTGAGGTTTCCATCTGCACTCTGCTTACTGATCCCTTACTTGTTGTAAGCACCGAGCCAGGAAGGCGCCAAGTGCTCCTCATTGCAGGAGCATTTGATGGTTGTCAGACCATCAGGTTGTATTCCACAGAGGGACATTTAACAGTCTTCTAAGTGAGGTTTCAAGGGATGTTTTCAAATGCCCCTCTTGGTCTCTTTAGTGATCTGTACAGTGCAAGAAAAATGACAACAAAAAATTAAGTTATGAGATAATGAATCTGAAACTCCCTCTAACCAAATGGAAATCAGGTGATTGTAATAGCCATGAAAAGGAGGAAGATAACATTTGCTTTTGGAAGCTTCAATAGTTGGATTTTTTAAACTGTGATTTGTATCTGTGGCCCTCTGCAACACTCCCTGCTCTGCCAGTGCATTTATGGTGGACTCCGGGATTTCTCCATTTCACTGGTCTCAGTTCCACATTGAAGAAGCAGAGGGAAGGCTTTCGTCTCTCACACTCACCTTACTGCTCAAATGTATATTGGGATGGCGAAAGTCTAACTCACAGCAGCAGCAAAAGGCAGTTCTGCTTGGCCACAATCTCTAGATACTGCTCTAACTTAACACTGTATAGCATCAATCAGAATTAGGAATAAGGAGGTACTCCTCATTAGTAGACTGAAACTATGTTAGATGGATTACAAGGGGAGTTAAAAATAGAAGAAAGAAGAAAAACCCAGGAATAGGATTAAGAAGTTGAAAGGGAAAGCACAGAAACAAGAGAAAAGCCTGCAAAGAGAGCAGATTCAGAGAGAAGTCAGTCTTGTTAGATCTAAGTTAAACTATTGGGAAAAAAAACCCCAGGCCTCAAACTGTCTGTGATAAGTGGCTGAGATCAGGTTCAAAAATCTCCTGTAGTTTTTGGACCGGTTTCCTGAAGTGGTACAAACCTACATATATCTGTGGAGCCTGTTTTATTGGCTCCACATTCAACAAAGGTTCCTCTTAAATGTCCTTTTGAGAGGGCTACTTGCAGAATGGGTTTCTGTGGTTCTTTAACAGGTATTGCACCGGCTGTCCATGCCACTTTAACAATTTACTCATGTGATCATAATTTGTTATTCCTTTAAAACAAGTGATTTTGAAAAACACTTGTAGGCATCCAAAGTTACTACAAACATCCAAAATTGCTAATGGTGTTTTTGTGCATCTGGTTACCTGGGTGACTTGTAGGCTTTGTTCCTTGAATATTTGTTATTTACAAAAGGTATGTTCTTCACCTTTCCTTAAGAAATCTAGTCTTAGAGGTCTATGGTTTCTTACCTTCTGAGAATAACTGCAAAAGAGTGAGCTGTAATGCAGCTGTAATGCAGCAGTTGGAGAGGAGGAAAGACTCTCCTAAGGATGTTGGGGTGCCTGTGTTCAGCTCAGAGGAGCACAGCTTCTCCAGAGTTTTAGACAGCACACAAAAGTCATGAGGATGGCAGGGAGGCACAGAAAAGGCTGCTTTTCTGATCATGCTTGCCCATCATGAGGCATCAGAGATTGTGATAATCCCTCATGCTTTCAAAAAGAGACAAGAAAATACTACTTCTTTCTTGGTTATTTCCTAAACAATAACTGGTTATTGAAATGACAGACCTATGTACTTGTGTTGATATTTGTAAGGAGCAGGACTGAAGCGGATGGGGTGGGTGTGAATCTTCCAGTTCACACCTTCTCTGTCCAACTGTCTCTTAATGTGATGTTATGACTATAGCTCTCTAGATAACGTGCTAGTATTTACCAATCTACTTCAACCAGAGTGATATTTTGGGGAGGCCCCCCTGCTCTGTGGGGCTGCTGAAAGGAATTATTTCCCCTACAAGCCTTGTGTTGCTTCATAAATGCAAACATTCCTTTTCAATTGCCTCTAAGTTATTTGGGGGCAGGAAAAAAATTAGGTTGAGTAATTATAACCTTCATTAAGAACAAGTGTTGAAGAAATTAAGTCTTATGGTGCTGAAAGCCATACAAGTTTATAGTAAAAGTATGATTGTTAATTCTTAAATTTGATTGCAATTACCATGCTACCCTATTACAACATCAAGCATTGTTTCATTTCATGGATGTACTTTAGGAGATACTTGCCAAGATTAGAAATGAGCAGCTCTAAGAAAATGGAAAACAGTGTTCTGCCTTTACCTAGTGATTGCCTTTGTACTGTGTTTCCTCTAGAATGAGTTTTTACTACTAAAATGAATGTTCTGTCATTTTTCAAACACAGTTTTAACCAGCTATTTGTTGTGCAGATTTTGTTTGGTTTTCTTATTAGCCATTCCTGCAGACTTTCTGTGGTTATACATGTCAGCTGAATCCCTTCATCAGTGAATTTTCAATAGTGTCATTAAATGTAGCTGAAAAATCCATGCAAAACAATAACCTAGTCCTGAGTCCCTGTGACCTTGGACAAGAGCTTGCTTGCAAATCCATCCAGTGCAAATGAATTTCAGCGATAAACAGCAAAAGAAAACATAGTGGGTGGTACCAACAATAATCATGCCTTGACCAGGTTTCCTGAGTTCAGAAAAAGTCACTTCAAGAAGAAGTTAATGATCCTTCTGTACTGACCTCCACAGACAAACAGCTGTTCGCTCACCTATTGATCAAACTACCCTGTCCCCTGATTTACATTTGGGGGGGGATTCTCTGTCCTGGGCACCAGCTGTTACTGTCATCAACTACCTCTGTGGTGTACTTTCTGGAAAGCCAAATGAATACAGTTTGGTTTCCAGAAAGCCACTGAAGCTGAGTATTGAACCCTGGACTGCACCTTTTTTTCTTCCTATGTGTTGGCTTTGTTTTTTCCTAATACTAACTGAGTAGTGTGTAACAAAACCTGTGTAATTCTATAGCTAATTTGCAGTGCTTAAGAGGTTAACTATTTGCTTACTGAACATGACAATGTCCATTATCTCTGCAAAACTAATACAGGTTTCAGACTGATTGCTCCACTGACCACTGAATTTCAGCCCCCCTAGAAGGCAACATAACCAGGATGGAGGGAGAGAAGGGCTGAGCTTGGGTGTGAAGGACAGTGCAGCACCGGCCACAGCAACCCTTTACAATAGCTAAGGGACTGAGGTAGAGTTGACTTTCTCATCTGCTGGAAGTCCATGCTGGGCTCCAGGCAGACTCCAAGGACAGAGTGCCACCTACTGAAACACCACTGCTGAAGAGAGTTGTGCAGAGATGTGTAAAACCGGTGGAGGCTAGGGCTTAGTTAATAGCTGGGTGAGTTAAAAGAGCCCTGGACCTCCACAGGTCTATTACTTTTAGATTTTTTTAAGGTCTTTCTATCTGCCTACTCTCTTTTTCCAGCATATCATTACTATTACTGGTGTGGCCAGCACTGGCCTGGCAACTGACTCGTATTTCAGGGAGCAATGCTATATAGTCCAGCTATGAAAAAGATGCCATCAAAATGTACTAATTGGTCTGGAAAGGGCATTGGAAACAAACTGCACTCTCAGAAGAGAGGGGCCAGCTTCTGTGGTGCCATCTCATACAGCAGAACAGCACTGATTTTTTGCAATAAATGTATTAGCCCATATTAAAAATTCAGCACTAGGTTTTGTGCAGGTGCAGCTGCAAATCCTGCCTTGCTGTTGTTGGGCCATGCCATTTGGGCTGCAGTATGATGGACTCTTGTGCTAAGCTAGGCAGAGCAGGTAAGTTGAAGCACATGATGGCAGTCATGGCGTGGCAGGGCAGGGACATCACAAGTCAAGACATACAGCTTGCAGTAAGAACCTGCACCAAAATATAATAGGCAAACAGCACTAAATTAAATAATTGATCATTGGCAAAGGAAGTAGCTTGTGAAACTTGTAAGTTGTGCAATATTGTTCCCAGGAAATCAGAATTTGGCATGATCTGGTCAGTCCCCTTCATAATTTGAAAGGAAAAGAATAAGCTAAATTTTATTTCAAATGATCTGTGAATTGTTTCACTAAAGGGTAGTTGTGTTTTTGTATCACTGTACCATTACTTAAGATTCCCTTGCACCCGCCAGCCTTTAATGTATCATATAAACTTGAATACAGTTACTTTTATTACTGCGGTAGAGAGACTGAAATTGTCAGAAAGGGAATTTACTAAGTATGTATAACAAAATAAAATAGCTAAAACCAGTCAAAGTTTTCGAAAGGAGATATCCTCTGTCACTTTTAAAGATGGCTTGCCTACCCTTCTGTCTCCCTTACTAGTATAAGGGAGCACAAATACATTTTACTGTACCTTACCTGCAACTATCTAGCACAATTATACCTATATTATCTTGCCTCTTCTTTTTTTATCAGATTTTCATTAATAATACCTCAGCTGTCTTTGCTATTGCCTTTTGGATAATGACTGGAAGATGACTTTTATGACTTGTTTTCATTATACTTGGTGCTATGCAATGAATCAAAAAAGAGTATATTTATTCAGCATGTGAGACATCCAACAAAGCAGATAAGGGAAAAGAGAAGAGTGTGAAATATGGGGCAGAAAATGTGTGCTATAGAATACATAATGACATGGAGCTTGATGAGACCATTTTAAGTTACAGAGGGCTCAAAACAGAGAACAGAAATCCTAGTTAAAACATTAATCCTTGAAATAGCTTTGTTTATTATTGACAAAATTATCTCAGACATCAGCACACCATATATTTACTGCACTGATAAGTACTGATTAACATTTTGGAAACATGTTAGTGAAAGTGCTGTAGTGCTTATAGCAGACTGAACATGAAGGACGTATGCCTTTAAAAGCGATAGCAGGTAGTGCACACACACACAGAGCTTCCAGACTGAGGTTAAGTACAAATTAGAAAGTGCTCAGTCCTGAATCATCTGATGTTTCTTGATGTCTTGTGGGATGTTCACCACCAGCTGTACTGACAGCCAAACTAGGCTGTCTGGAAAGCTGTAGCATTATAAGAAATTTGCCTCTGATGTTGTTTCTGTGGTCTATTTTTATAAGAAAGGATCCTATGAAAAGCATCCTGTTAAATATATAAAATCAGAGCTATATCTTTAGCAGGACAGATCTGACTAGATCTGGATAAAGTATCCTACAGGCTTAAGCTTTTAGATCATTTGCAACTAATTTTTGTTTCTCCAGTTGCTCTCATAAATCACCAATATTTGATAAATAAGTTGATTCCTATAGGTTGTTTGCTATTGATTTTGACTACACTTCTGTCTGCTCTCCAGTGGCTGTTTGCTCACAGGTACCTTGAAATGTAGTGCTCAACTTCATGCCTGCCCCTTGGTTGGATATTTGACACTTCCTTCACAGGAAGCAAAAAATACTAAATGCAAATGATAAAGGCGAAACAATGAGTGTGAAATCACACACATCCAGCAACTGTTTGGAGGTGCCTCTTTTGCTTTACTATTTGTAGAAAGTCCCAAAATTTAAGAACGGTAAGCAATAAGTCCTGCTTTGTCCCCTTATTAGCTGTGTTTAATAGGCTTCTCCTAATGGTGACTCAGTGCCACATCGATCATTGCTGACCTTTAATCCAGCTACTCAGTATGCAGATAGATAAGTATCTCTTGAGAAGGCCAAATGGCAAGTTACTGCTGCATTAGGGCATGTTTTCCTTATATGCTATGTCCTTTTATAAAGAATCACTACAGTGATAAGGAACCAGGTTCCCAATTGCTACTCTTGCCTTCCAAGTAAATGAGATGAATTAACAGATGGGATGAGCTTTCCAACATTACCACACATATAATTGTTTTTCTGTGAATCTGTATAGTCACCATACTATTACAGTTTATCCTACAGGATTATAAGAAGTCCTACTTCAGTCAGGGGAGGGGGGGATAGGATGTAGATAGGTTAACCAATGCATTTTTTTCTTAAAAGATATAATTTTAGTGTTAAAATTATTTAGTGCTAAAATTGTACTTGTATTAACAAGTAAATGAGAGAGTTTGCTCAGCCATCTAAGCTCCTGAGGGGGCCTAAGGGAAGAGGAGGTCTCCAAAGGATTGTTGCCCCAAGTTAGCATGGGAGGATGTTGGCCCACTCTGCCACAGTGGCCAGTGTGGCCCACAGTGTCCTCTTTTAAAGGTTTTATTTAGTGGACATTGAACCATCTATGGAAAACCGTGCTCTGAACAACCAGCATCTGCGTGCGTTAGGCTGTCGCCAACTTTCTCTTGCCTGGCTTTTATTGTCTCCAGTGGCCTCATCAGCCTCAATGCAGTAACTATGCTCTCATTCTTCCATGAATTTGGGAAGGGGAGAAGGCTCCTTCTAGTACTATTTCCCCTCTTCACATCAACATGTTCTCTCCAGAACTGCAACCAAGTTAAAACAAGCTGGTTTAAACCAAAGCTGGGCAAGAACAGAATGGGTTTGTTTTGCCTTTAACACTGTACAAGATACAACCTCAAATAAAAGTGTCTGCTTTTTGCAGACACTCAGGCCATTAATTTTCAATAGCCAAAGTGCTCTTGGAAAAACAGAAAAGCCCATAAATTGATCATCCATTTGCTATCTTACCAATAACTAGCAAGATTTTGGCTCAGATCCTCTAAGTATGTTATCACAAACCCAATAGTTGGGTAAGCTCTGCTCATCCAGTTGAATAAGAAATATACATGGTGATTTATATGACCAACTGGAACTTGTTAATACCAACTGAACATTTTGAAATCAAGTATTTAAAATCCATATCAGATCGCACTTATTTCCACTTTGAAAATAATTATTTTTGTGAAGCCAAATATGCACACGTGAAAAGTCCATCTAAAGAGGGACCTTGAAATTTGGCTTAATTTATAGATTATATTTGTAGGATATAGGCATTGAATTCCACTTACAATGAAGCCTGAAGAGGGATCACAAATCTCTAGCAGTAGAAATAATACTACTATGGAAAAGGTAGTGGGATGCAGTTCGTTAACAATATGCCTTCCAGTTTTCTGATGATGCTTTCAAAGCTCTGTCTATTTCTGCTGCCTCAATGCTTTGTGCGTTTACACCTTTGCAGTTATAATGAAAATATCTAACTATTTTTCCAGGCTTTAATAAGCCAACTCTGTCCTCTCTGTCTCTGATCACACTTACAAATCAGTAGTACAGCAGTCTAGCAACCAAGGGCAGTGTTTGACCTCTACATGCATAGCAGTTTTTTCTGTTGGTATCTGTGTGTTGCTCTCTGGTCTTTCTCCTATGGGTGTTGTGACAGGGGTAAATCTGAGCGTTTATTCACACCGGTGTTGTACATGCCTCCCATGGGACTAATGTGATGGAGCCTGGGAGATCTGGCTCTGCAGGGAGCTGTGGCATGGAGGGGTCCCTGCCCTCATGCAGCCCTGCAGAGGCAGAGCTGCAGTCTTGGGGCTGCTGCGTGCTGTCTGGCTCCGTGCTTCCTCCTTGGAGGTAGCAGAGACGCCCCAGTCTCTTGCAGCTGGGAGGGGAGATATCAGCACCCACGGTATCACTATCTCCCCATCTTCTGCCTGTAGGTCAGCATGCCGCTATCCAGAAGAATTGTTGGGATGAGACCTTGGCCCTTTAAACAGACATCTGGGAATGACTCCTTGCCCTTCTTCTCAAATACGGCCATAGATAGTTTGCAGTTAATGTAGTCTAAGTATTTTAATCGATCTTAAATTATGTTTTCTGTACCTCAGATTAGAAAGACTTTAAGCTAGTCTGTAGAATCAAGCCTTTGTTCCTTGCTGATAAGAAGCAAGAACTTTCAAGGGCTATTAAATAGTGGGTGGGGTTTTTTTCTTTATACTGCATTTGAACAAGGTGTTACTGTAACTCTGACTCACTGGGGGAGGAAGAGGAAATTGGCGTTTTCTGTGCACTGTGTCCTGCCTCTGAGGTGTTGGTGGAGGTGTCGTGTTAGTACACTTGTCGGTAATGAAATGCATAAAGGTACTAGCTGTTCAAACAGCTGTAACCATCTGTTTAGCATTTCCCTGATCCCCTGATTGGGGTTTCTCTAATCATAAGAGTCAAATTTAAGCCTAAACATAAAAATGGCCAAAAAAATCCCCCCAAAACCTGATCATATTGGAAAACTCTTGCCATGCCTGTAGATAACAATGTTGTGCCAAGCAGAGATGGTAGTGTTCAACAAACAAGCAGGACCATCCATGTCAAGGAGTGACTTTTGTGCTGTCCTGCCTCAGAGCTGTACCAGGCAAAGCCAGTTGAAATGAGGCAGTGATGGTTTCCGGGGAAATATGAGGTTAATCTGTTCTGAATGCGTAACATGGCCGAACCACGAGCCACAGACTGCTGTGCTGGTAGTGTGTTGTATACGTTGCTCATAGGGTATAGAAGTTATTTCCCTAGAAATGTTGAATTCTTTAGTATTGAGGCTGCATGGGAGGAGTAGCCTGTGCATGTGCATTGACAGCACTCTCTTATGCTTCTCCACAGCATCATAAAGATTCCCTGCGGTGAACTCATCAGGCTGTGTGATTTGCTTTCTCTTCCCTTCAAAACATTTTAAATTTTTTTACACAATGTTTAATATTTCATTATTTCCAGTGGATAAAAAGAAAAGTTTGCTCTGAAAAAAGTGATAATGCGTAACTTCTTTCCAAGTCAGTGCTGCCAGCTTCAAAAATGAATGGCTCTGATATCTTCAGAGACCAGACTTTTGTATTTGTTTGCAGAAGAATGGAAAGTACATTTTTAATAAAGCTCCTGTGATGAATAAGTGGCTCAAAAATAGCAAGCTGAAGCTTGCTTCTGTGCTGTCAGAGCAGAGTCTGCCAAGTAATTTGCCTATATAAACAGTGTCAGAGCAAAAAGCCTATTGTAAAGCTGATCTTATTTTTAGAGGTAGATTTTATTATTTGCTCTCACTTCCTTTCCCAGCAAGGGCTTGCTTTCACTGCAAAACAAGGCCACGATGCCAAATGCCATCTGATTGCATACGAGCTCCAGACAAGATACCCTGCAATTCCCAACTCTGCTTCTCCAGAATAAGGAGGATACATGTGCGTTTTCATGCTGAAACTTGATTTGCAAAGGCTTCAGCATCGTCCCTCTTTTGCAGTACCCCAACACAATCACATTATTATGAAGCATAGAAACCCACAGCTGCATTCTGCCCTGAGGTTGAACTCTGTACGTCCCTACTGATGTAAAAGGATTTATTTGTGTGGGAGTTAGGGCACGGTAAGAGCTTTGGTACTGAAAGCAGTCTATAGTCCTGTACATATATTTCTCTGTGCACCCACTTCTCCATCACAATACCAAAGCAGAATCTACACCATTGATGCAGGAATGTGGAAAATGCCTTTTCTACACCATCATTGAAAGCTGCAACTCAGTTTTTCACAGCTGGAATAAAGCAAACAGGGCTTCTGCTGAGCTTTTCTCGGACAGTGTTAAGCTGGCAGCCCCTCAGGCCGAGTGCCCTCACTCAGTACCTCCATCAGATACCCTGGCTACTTTCTGTGTCCAGATGTGTCTGAGGCTGTAGGAGTTGCCTGTGGGGTGTCCAGGGAAGACACATGCTAGCTAATTTCCAACCTTGCAACCTCATTTCATCATTGTGTTTTTCAGGATTTGGTCACTCTTTCTTCATTGGAAAGATCACTAGTTGACTTGTAGTAGCATGATCCCATTCAACACCTATGGATGGAAGTTGGCTTTACTGAAAGAAGTCATGATATCAAGACAGGAAACCGTAACTCTTGCTCCATCTGCTTTCCTTGCACTAGCAGGCCCTTGTAAGGAGAATGGCCATTGCCATGCTTTTGGTCCACTTTCACTATCATCTCTTTCCTGCTATTGCAATGTTTCTTGTTCATGATGTTACATATTTCCGCCTAAGCAACACACTTCTGTTTTCAGAAGACACCAGACCCTGATGTTTTGGCTGTCATGGGAAGAAGCAATACAAATAAGTTCACCAGGTCCAATTCAGAAAGAAGACAGAAATGACCTAAATCTAATGTAACATGATAGAGCAAATAACATTTTGTGTCTCCCTTTGCTGAGAAGTTCATCATTGTTCCAGCATAAACATGTCTACTGTATATGATAACAAACAGCATTAAGAATAATTTTCTGGTTCTGTGGACAGCATTATTTTACAAGGTTCTTGTGAATATTTTTTTAGCTGCAATCCCTCTTCCCATATAGTAAACTTCTTGTACTAGTTTTGCAAAACTAGTCATTCCTATATCAAAATCAAGGTAAGTGGCAAAGTGGTTTAATCTGCATATACCTGATGTGCGACTTATATCACAGTACATGCAATTACTGGATTTCACACCACATGACTGTAAGTGAACAAGGTCCATTCACCTTTGAAGGCTTTCTGGAAAAACCTTATGTTGTTATTCCATTTACATCAGCAGATTCAAATAAATACAAAACTAAAATAATGACAAAAAAAAATTCCCATGGATTATTCCTTTCAGAAAAAAGTCTGTTTTGTTCTTTAAAAAGTCATTTTGGTCCATGACATTTTCAATGTTTCCTTCTGTGTTTGTTTTACTGAAAGTTGGTCTTTCTTTTGGCTTCCACCATGTGTCCTTCACTTCAAACACAATCTTTCTGAACAGTATTTAGAAACCTTTCCCTACTGCTTAGTAAATGGTTTTGAGGCAGACTTCTACTGAAGGTGTACTCAGAGGTCTCCCAGATGCTGCTTGGTGGCCATATTTCCACTTCTGTAGAAGCATTAGTTGATAAGCAAACTTAAAGGTTTAAAAGGGGAAAAAAAAAAAAAACCAAAACCCAAAGGACAATTTAATCAGACTTGTCCCTCTACAGGGCTGTTGCATTTGTTCCTTAAAAAACTACACACCAGAGAATGTTGAACTGGACCTACTAAGTGTCTTTCAGTGGTTTCTCTGAAACAAATAATTTCTTTATACACTGAAATATCAAATATCTTTAGAAAGCTTGCTATTCTGTCTTGTAAATGAAAACCTGTCCTCAGAAATGCTAAATAAGATCTTTTTGAAACATTTTGGAAAATCACTAATAATATTAGAAGCAATAAGCTTTCATTGCAATTGATTTTTCATTCTCTCTATTACTGTTGTGAATTATGACATCTTGCAAACCCACTGGTTGAATTACAGTTTATTTTCTATGTGTATCTATGCTTTGTTAAATATATTTGTTAATTCTGTGTGGAGGAAGGAAATCTCTCCATACGACAGGGAACTGTGCCATAAAGTTATGCTATTCCTAGATAACCGCTGTCCATCACCTGTGGAGAGTTTTGCCATGAGCTAATTTTACTTGGGAACACCCTGAGGGAGCAGAAAAGCCTGTCCTGTGGCTAGAGTTATACAGTGGAAAAAGAAAATGTATTTTAAAAACTTGCTAATATAAGCAATGAAAGTGTTGTCAAACTAAATTAAAGGCATGTGATGAAACATAGTAGTACTGCTACAGGACTGCCAAGTAGCTATGATTATGCAAATAAGAATATACACACAGTCTGGCTGCAGAGAACCTACTGCAAGTCCCAGCTGGTGGCTACTCTAATGATTCAGGGACTGTGGAGCTGGATTAATGTCATGCATTTACGTAAATAGATAGCTGTCCCCCTTGGAATTTAGACCACTAGAACACCTACTCTAGTTCTGAAACTTCTAGGTCCTTTCCTGACAATGATCTTGATAGTATTTCCAAAGTTTAGTATAAGAAGGTTTGCCTTAATATTTTGTAACAGTAATAAACAAAACTTATCTACCATTTACTTACCATAATGAGTGCTCTTGGGTTTTTATTGCTTTCTTCTTAAGCCAAATATTTGAAAAAAAATTGTGACTCCAGGATTGATTTATCCAAGTATATTCATTTTCACTGTAATTTTGTGTGTCAGGTGTAATAAATATTAACATTAATAAGCCATGTTCTTCACGTTCTGAAAGAAACATGCTACCTTTCTGCGGAACAGCAGGATTACAGCATTGCAGAAACAGTCTCAAAGGGGCTCAGGAGACCTGATAAGTTACTTTCTTGTAAAGTGGATGAGAGGGTGATGATCGAGTGAGAAATTGTGAGTTCATGGACAAAAAAACCCTCCTGGGGGTTTCTGCATGGAAGAGCAGATGTTCTGAAGGGGTCTGAAGGTGATTAAGCAAGAGATCTGTTTGGTCCAGAGGGAACAGTATTTCATCTTTAGTAAAGTACAAATAGTATTGCAGGAAATAGGAGATGGCATGGGACTAAATTCTTTAGCGCCAAGGGTAGTTTCTGAAGTTGTTATGATACAAACTTGTTAATAAATGAAGCTGTTTATGTCAATGACCCAGACAGCATCCATGATTTGCAATTCTGAGTTCATTCTGAATTAAAGCAGATGACTTTATGAAGACGCAGTGGAGTGTGGGGGGTTTTAATGGGATTTCAGAAGAGAATTTGAGTGCCTATGTATATGAGATCATACATTCCAAAAATGAAAAACATCTACTAGGCCATTTATGATGGCCAAGCGTTGTAATGGCAAGCAGCTCAGATACAAAGATAGAGAGATCTCAGTAGGTTTCCTTGCAATTTTCCCTTCCAGTTTCCTCTCAATGGCAATGCCTGGCCCTGTGTTNAGGAATTAGGGTACTGCTCTCTGAGGCAGACAGAGATGGGGAGTTGCAAGATTATATGGGTAGCAGCTAATTACCTTCAGGAGGCTTTGCACACTTAGTCTGATGTGCTTTGGTCATGCCAGCAACCTAATGAGCGTTACTTCAGTTGATACTGAGGCCCAAGCAGGACACCTCTGCCTGTCTGCAGCACTGTTCAGCACTTCCCACCTGCCACTTCCAGGGCATGGCTTGCAGAAACTGTTTAGATTCAGGCTTGCAAGAGCAAGAAAACTTCTGCTGACCTGCCTGGGAATAGGACACAGTCCTCTGTCAGTGCCTTACGCTCTTTTGGGGACTTCCGTGTGCTAATCCCATGGGACAACCAGCCACTATAAATGCCATCCCTAATCAATCTTCTGGGTTTTGGGGTACTTTTTAGAATTAGAGGACAGAAGTTCCCAAAACACAACAGGGCCATCAGTATTGCCACAACATACCTACTTCTCTTATTCCTTTTTCTTGTAGTTAGGGAGAAAGAAAGAGAAAAACATGAATGAAACTCTTCGGATAAAATAACCTTCCTGCATATGGTGATGGATTTTGTGATGGAATGGTTACTCCAAGATGATTAAGCAGAATCCTCTATTTTAGTGTTTCATTTTTATTCAAATAGCAAAAGTAGCCTTCCAAGATGGGACAAAAGTTCCTGTATTGACTGATTTTGAAAGACCTTGTCCAATAACAGTCTTTGTAACACTTCTGTTAATACAACATCAGCATTAAGCCTCGCCGTGAAAGCAGTCTGCCTGGCATCAGCAATGAGCTGAGAGAGAGAGAACACAAGCGTACTTCTCCTTTAGAAGTGTTCTGTTTTGGGGACATCCAGACAAAACTGACTCAGTGTGAGCCTCTGCCACAAATGGGAACTTCCCCTGTGTTTGTTACCAGCGGCAATGTATCTTAATGAGACTTCCTATACCTGACAAATGCAAGAAAAAATAAGTGACATTAAATTCTTTTTGGAATAGTAGGTTTAAGTATTTAATGTTACTTCTGGATCACTTGCAGGTTAAGAACAGGAGATACAGCATATTGTAGCAGAGGTGGAAAAGTCATAGTTTTTAAAAGTTCAGTAGTGACTTTAAAAAGTTATTATGGACTAAGTCATTTCTCCATGCACCATACCTGACTGTAATAATCCAAATTGCCTGTGACTTATGATTATATTTGGCAACAATCACCATTTCCCACTGTAGTGTGAAATTAACACCACACACTGTAGCTGTGGCATTTATTGAACACAGGGGAGCTGATTATAGCTCCATAAACCTGAAGACAACCTCTGCTATTACTTAATTAGCATCAGTGTCTGTGCATAAATTAGAACGGCATTTACAATCATTCCCTGGTTAGAGGTCTAACAGTCTTCACTGTACCACCTATAATTTAAAGAATAACCTCAGAGTTGGAGAGATATGTCAGTAAAAACAAGTTTGGCTTGCAAATTGTCAGAGTGCATTTCAGAAATTTTTTTGCTGTTATTAATATTGGGTTAGTATACATTCCTTTGTCTTTCCTAAAATGAGTTTTCATGCAAAATAAATCTACAAGGAATTCCGAATATTCATATTGTTGATTTCTCTCTTTTCTTCCTCCCCCTCCCCCCGCACTTGCCAAAGAAAGCTTTTGTTTACCTGCTAGTGCAATAGTTTCTATGTTCAAACACAGAATCATCTAACACTATCAGAAGGGAAGCTTTTCTCTATTTGTTTCTTTGGAGAAAGCTTTTCACAAAGCATCTGTTTTTATATTGTGAGTTGGTGAATATTACTGCAGATATGAACCCGATTTAGCTCAAATACTTGTCCGTTTGCAATAAGAAGTTAGCTAGCAAACAAATGGAGGCTAAAATGGCTTAGCTGGGTTTTGCCCAAGAACTGCTTGTTCAGGATCTACTGAGCATGGACTGGGAGGGCAGGGATGTCCCTCCTTCAGATGGAGGGAGAAGATGCTGTGGGGTGAACCAGAGGCAAAAGATGGCCTGAGAGGGAGGCTAAGAAGAGAGAAGAAGTAAATGGAAGTGTTTCCAAGGTGTTTGCTATACATAACTTCCTATTGTTTCTCCCAATATTTTTTTTCTCC
>WAAD01023263.1:22114-32431 GCA_013389945.1 Fregata magnificens
TGCTTTTTTTTTTTTTTTTTGCCTCAGGCTATATCATGTCCTGCTAGAGGATAACCTACAGGATTTCTCATCAAGCAATGGGGCCAAAGAGATTACAATTCAAGAATGGGTCTTGATGCAAAGCCTTCAGGGTGAATCAGAGACCCAAAGTTACATTCTTGCTTTCTTCAGTGTACTTTCTTGACGCTAGCTGGTTCCCAGGTTCATCTGAAGTGGTTTAGTTATCAAGAAGAATAGTCTACAGGAAGCAGTGCTGAAAAAGGGAAAAAAACATATATATTTCTTTCCCTATAGATGGGCTGGTGAAATAACCCATAACTTTACTTTGCAGTANTGTCTGTCAGGAAAATATGTTACCTAGCCCGGTTCCTTGCTGCACACAGCAGGATTTTAAAATCATCAATTTCTCTTCACTTCCAGCCATGAAGAAAGATGTTCTGTTTTTCAGCTTTGATGCATGCGGAATTTTAATGAAAATAAAAATACCTTTTCTTGCACCAGTCATACAGTGAAGAAATTAATAGACTATGCTGTTTTTTTCTCTCCGTACAGTTCATCTGCAAATATATAAATANGGTGAAATAACCCATAACTTTACTTTGCAGTAAAATCAAATTTCCAGTACTTCTGATTTCTCCCTTCAGAAACACTTCATCTGTTCAGCTCAAGCCTGGACAGGAAAGAGAAAAGGGATGCTTTCTCATAGAGTCAGCTCTCTACTGTTGAATATCTTAAGGGACAGTTTGCCTTTCTTCCCCTCTCCTACAAGCATAGAATACAGAAAACATTGTTGAGTTTTGGGAAGTGTAAACTGGTGAGATTCCTTCTTTTTGAGTTTTTCTGGACACTTAGATTATATGGTGGATGACTGTTGCTCCCAAGATTTGTGTGTACATGTGGGTTTTCTCCTCCCTTGTGAAGAAATGCTTGACAGTCCTTCAGATAAGCCTCTTTCCTGCTTAGGGATAAGAAAGCAGATACAGCTTCTTTAAAAAGCATTACCAGTGCAAAGACACTTCAAAACTGCTTTTTCAGGAGCTTCTGTTATTGAATAACCACCTGAAGATAGCTTATTTGGCCTTGATTTTTATGATGTATTTGTTGGTTATTTAAAAATCATACTTCTTTTAAGTATCTCAGGCAGGCTACCCATACATACAGGTCTTCTGACAGCCACCATGTTTATTGTGCAAATATGAGAGTTAGGTCCTCATTCACAACAAATTCAGCCCTGAGTTTTACTGGTGCAAGTCTCAGTGAAGTGTATGGATGCTAGTGCAGGTCGATGTCAGCAGAAAGAGCAGAATAAGTTCCTAAAGCACCATCTTCTTAAAACCGGAAGTGTCGATATTTGATAGTTCTGTTGTCACATACTGGAAGGATATACTGGAGACAGCTTTTCCAGAACAGTACTTTTCCTGTATTAAAATATTGTTGAGCTTCCAAGTGTACTCTGTACCCATCCCCTCTCCTTTTCCCTTCCCCCTTCAAAAGACTTGAACATTTGATATTGAAATATACCACCAATGTAAGGAAAACTATTGGAAAAAAAAAAAAAATTTGCTTATTTTATTGCTGTCTCTGGACATCTGCCCAGACGTGCACGAGAACAGCACATCCAATGGTCAGTACTTACAAATCAATTTATAGAATTGGTGGTCTAGGTGGCATGATACATTTTTTGCACATTATTTGATCTGTGAAAAGGAGACAGTCTCAGCTGAAATCCTTTCCTCACAGAAAATCATTCTGATAAAGTGACTCCTGAGGTCCAAAAGTGAATTAATTTGGTGGTTACTGACAAATATTTCCTTCAAATTCAGAGTTATTAAACAACAGGGGCCAAATGCATCCCTCATTAACAAAATTGAAGTAAATAGGATTGCAGAGGAGTTTTATAATGCATTGCTGCTGACCCATCTGTGAAGGAGAAAAGCATAACAACATGAGCTATGTGGGAAAGCCCACACACCTCCCATTCAAATTTAGGCAAGTTCTGTCCTGTTTGGTTACAGTTTACATTGTTTTGATAGCTGAATAGTCTCATCAATAATGTGTATACCAGGTGTCTACACAGTTTTCTTATATCACAAGTGTTTGGCCTGTAGCAAAGTACCTAATGAAATGCAAACTGCAAGTCTAGAACATATTTGCAATAAAGACAGGGCAAAATTTGCTGAGTAATGATTTTTTTCAATTACAGAATGTGCTGGTTTTGGCTGGAATAGAGTTAATTTTCTTCACAGAAGCTAGTATGGGGCTATGTTTTGGGTTTGTGCTGAAAACACAGTGTTGATAATACAGGGATGTTTTAGTTGCTGCTGAGCAGTGCTCACACAGAGTCAAGGCCTTTTCTGCTTCTCACACCACCCCACCAGTGAGTAGGCTGGGGGTGCACAAGAAGATGGGAGGGAACACAGCCGGGACAGCTGACCCCAACTGACCAAAGGCATATTCCATACCATATGATGTCATACTCAGCATATAAAGCTGGGCGAAGAAGAAGGAAGGGGGGGAAGTTTGGAGTGATGGCATTTGTCTTCCCAAGTAAACGTTACGCGTGATGGAGCCCTGCTTTCCTGGAGATGGCTGAACACCTGCCTGCCGATGGGAAGTGGTGAATTAATTCCTTGGTTTGCTTTGCTTGTGTGAGCGGCTTTTGCTTTACCTATTAGGCTATCTTTATCACAACCTGCAAGTTTTCTCACTTTCACTCTTCTGATTGTCTCTCCCGTCCTGCTGAGGGGGGAGTGCGCGAGTGGCTGCGTGGTGCTTAGCTGCTGGCTGGGGTTAAACCATGACGCTGAATATGTAAACACAGTGAGTGATATATTAAATGTGTTTGAAGAAGTCCTTTGTCCCCTAATTTGCTATATGATTTTGGTGGCTGATACTTGTTCTTGGTAGTGTTGAGTATGCTGGAGCATGTTCTGTAACACCAATGATCCCTTAGTGACAGTCTCCTGCAGTTTCAGCTTGAATCTTTGCGAGGAGGTGGAAAGAGCAAATGAGGCCGTCACAGAGGTTAATGAAGTGCAGATAAGCAAGGTATGAACTGGACTCCTCTGCTTATAAGCCAAGTAGAACTGATTTTTGTGTTCTGCACATTTCAGAAATCATTTTCATGTTGGCTACTACTCGTACTGAACTTCAACATTCATTTTCTCCCGTTCTTTTCTCTTTGCCTAGAAAACCATCACCTACAAAGAAGTAGTTACATAATAATGTGAGGTTCCTTTTCTCTTACAAAATCCTCCAAAGAAAAATTTTTCCACCAGAGCTGGTCTTATAGGCTTTGTCTTGACAGGATTTGTGCAAGTACAGTCTCAAGTGACTAGCAATAAGCATGCATAATACATATATAAAAATGTTGCTCCACTAGCTAGCACACCTCTTCGTCCAAGGCTAGTATCCCACTCCTCAAGAAAGGTACCAGATGCTCTATTCTACTATTCATGTAGTGCATTACTGCTGACTTCTCTGCCTGGGAAATAATCTCTACCCATTTGGCTAGAAAACACCATACTATCTAGCACAGTATCTTACAAAGTACGTGCACTGAGCTATTTTTCCAGCCTGGAATACTACCTGATCAAACTGGAAAGTATTCTTGAAAGCTGTCCACCCAGAGAAAGTTTCCCATCCAAAGGAGTCATAACTAACACCCATGTAGGCCCAAAACAAGTTTCCATGACGTAGAGAGCCTGTAAAGCTACCTCTTTGTATTGCCTTTCCCTTGTAGAATTGAGTTGGTTTAATTCTGGGCAATTACTGCTATTCCCACATAAAAATAAGTTTTCCAGGAAGCTCAGTGCACACAGAATGAGGGCAATATCTGAGAATCATCTGAGAATCATCCATCTATATTAAAAGGATGATGTAACAGTTTGATATTTAATTACAGTACAACAATTCTGTAATCAAAAATAGTTAAAGGTAGCAGTCCTGAAGGTTCTGCTTATTGCCAGCGTAAAATTTCCACATTGTGGGTTTGGATCTGCTCTGACATCTACAGCAAGACTGCCACGTTGCTTGGTGACCACACCTTGGTAGGTATCTTGCCCCTTCTCTCTCTATTTGGCAGATAGCTCCAAAAGCTTCTTTCCAACTCTTTTCCAGAGGCTAGAGCTTTTAACAATGTTCTTGCTTTGATTTTGTTTGATCTCTTCCTTTTCTAAAACATGAAACAAGTTTGTTGGAACTGTGGCTCGTGTTGGCTCCCCTTGCTTTTATTAAGGATGGCTGTCTGTTGTAGGCAGCTGAGAAGTGGGGATGCTGAAGTACTGCAATCACCTTTCAAGGTATAGTAGGCTTTCCTCTGTTGCCTGAGGCTGTTTTGCTCATGCTGGTGTGCAGTTTTGCTCTGCATCCACAAGTGTGTAACATGCACACACACACACACCCCTCTAGACACCAGACACAGTCCTGGCCTTATCTGTCTGCTATTACAAGTGATGCTTCTTGTTTGCATCATACACACGGTTGGGAGTGCCACTGGCTTATTTTTCATGATAGGAGACATTTTGCAAGCCATTATACTAGAATTTCTCATGCAAATTAAAAATGCCAAGGCATGAATATGTCTAGTAGATTTTTCCTTTTCAGGCAGTTAAGCACCCCTGCTTTGTGTCTCTGATCTCTAATCTGACAACCACAAGAGGCTCAGTTGCTGACGTGTTTGATTTGAACCTTTTGGTCATTAACAGCTATATGGATTAAGCCCTGAAGAATTTAACAATCTTGTGCTGGTTTGACCCCGGCTGGACACCAGGTGCCACCCAGCCGCTCTATCACTCCCCTCCTCAGCAGGGCAGGGGGAGAAAATGAGGTGGAAAGAAACCTCGTGGGTCAGGACAAAGGCAGTTTACTAAAACAAAGACCACGTGCGGAAACAAAAGGGAAAGGACAACACAGACCCCCTCCCCACCTCTCCCCACAGCGAGGCCCAGCCCCCGCCCGGGCAGCGGGGCCCAGCACGTGCCGCGGCNGCGGGGAGGGAGAGAGAGAGAGAGACAGACAGACAGCCCCGGGGCTGGGCCGGCACCGCCCGGCCACAGCCAGACACTGGTGCCGCCTCCAGCCACCAACACAAAGCACAGCAGGCTGCCACGGGGAAAACCAGCTCCCCCTCAGCCAGGCCCAGTACACTTGTATAGAAATCTGATTGTCTTAGCTTATGTGCTTGTTGTGGTCTTCAATATATATAACTTTTCTCAGCTAGTTCATACTGTTTTATTTTCAACATAGCATTTAGTTTTCCTTCAGTCATTCAGGTTTTGCAAACTTTCTATACATAGGGTGCTGTTGTCCTCTTCCTAACTCTCAGATCTTGTGAAGGTTCAATAATTTTTTATGCCAGTCTTGTGTGTGAGCTTTGGAAGTCTGGACCTTGGTTGCTGCGTATTTAGGTAATTGCTTTGCTTGTATCTTCAGAGTCATGCTGTTAAGCCCTCAGCAACAAGTTGGACTTGTGTTAGTATGGCATGCAACTCTCTCTGACCTGACTCGTATTCAAGGCAGTATACCAGAGACCTTTTGAAGGCTCTCTAATTTTCATCATATTTTGCTGTTGAATTGTACATCAAGAGTGCTGAGTGGACTTGCTGTGGAGAACTTGTGAGCTGTGCCATATGAGGGGCTAGATGGGAAGAGAGTTATTGCTATTGCTGTTTAACTTCGATTTGGAGTACATTTCTGGATCAGACCAGTTGATTTATTTTTAATTTTTGTTTATGTTGGGAGGCAATTCCAACATTAAGTTGGAAAGTGGTTCCTTTGCTTTTCCAAATATCCCCAGCTATGCTGTGGGCAAGAACACCTTCTCCATTTTGGGCACTTTGTCAATAGAAGAGTCGCCATGCACATGCTACTGAATGCCAAGAAATCTTTTCTGAATCTGCAAAGTGTCCTTTAATGGATTTCACTTTCGTAGGCGTTTTTAGCAAGATTGATGATTCTAAATTCATTTTTTCCAGTACTAGCTTTACAAGCGTAAGTCAAAATCTAAATGTGCGTGATATACCTTGTATCAGTTCTTAATACAGTCCTCTGCCGGGCAGATGCCCTTTCTAAACCATTAGTTGCAATTTAATATTAAGTCCTGAGTTAGGATTAGTCTTTTGATGTAGGTTACACATTTCTCATGTTTAAAATCTTATGATATCCTTTCTGGACCTACTAGAGAAACAGTTGCCTCATTATTCTACTCTTTCTTCTGTGAACAAAAATTTTATCAGGTCGCCTCCACTAAATTTTCATCTTACCACAGATTACACGTTCCTTTTCAATTTTCTGTGTCGGATGGGGGAGAAGAGACATGCTTCTTGAATACAGGTTTGTGCCACCTCACATATTCTTCCTTGTTGTGGCGAGTTGACCGTGGCAGGATGCCAGGTGCCCACCAAAGCTGTGCTACCACACACCCTCCTCAGCAGGACAGGGGAGAGAAAACACAATGAAAGGCTCATGAGTCAAGATAAGGACAGGGAGAGATCACTCGGCAGTTACCATCACGGGCAAAACAGACTCGACTTGGGGAAATTAGCCTAATTTATTAACAATCAAATCAGAGTAAGGTAATGAGAAATAAAACCAAGTCTTAAAACACCTTCCCCCCACCCCTCCCTTCTTCCCGGGCTTAACTTCATTCCTGATTTCTCTACCTCCACCCCCTCAGCAGCGCAGAGGGATGGGGAATGGGGGTTGTGGTCACACGTTTTCTGCCACACCTTCCTCCTCAGGGGGAGGACTCCTCACACTCTTCCCCTGCTCCAGCATGGGGTCCCTCCCATGGAAGACAGTCCTCCATGAACTTGTCCAACGTGGGTCCTTCCCATGGGCTACAGTTCTTCACAAACTGCTCCAGTGTGGGTCCCCTCCACGGGGTGCAGTCCTTCAGGAACAGACTGCTCCAGTGTGGGTCCCCCGCAGCGTCGCAAGTCCTGCCAGAAAACCTGCTCCAGCGTGGGCTCCTCTCTCCACAGCTCCATAGGTCCTGCCAGGAGCCTGCTCCAGAGTGAGCTTCCCATGGGATCACAGCCTCCTTCAGGCATCCACCTGCTCCAGTGTGGGGTCCTTCACAGGCTGCAGGTGGATATCTGCTCCACCATGGACCTCTGTGGGCTGCAGGGGGACAGCCTGCCTCACCATGGTCTTCACCATGGGCTGCAGGAGAACCTCTGCTCCAGCACCTGGAGCACCTCCTTCCCCTCCTTCTTCCCTGACCTTGGTGTCTGCAGGGTTGTTCCTCTCACATATTCTCACTCATCTCTCTGGCTGCAATTGCGCAGGTATTTTTGTTCCCCCTTCTCAAATATGTTATCACAGAGGTGCTACCACCATCACTGACTGGCTTGGCCTTGGCCAGCAGCAGGTCCGTCTTGGAGCCGGTTGGCATTGGCCCAATCGGACATGGGGGAGGCTTCTAGGAGCTTCTCACAGAAACCACCCTGTTAGCCCCCCTGCTACCAAAACCTTGCCATGCAAACCCAATGCACTTGTTCTGGGTCGCACATGGTACAAGCCTACCTCTGGGAGGCCCGTTATGCCTGGAACTTGGCCATGTATGTCTCCCCTGTCAGTGGCAGGTGACCTGTTCCTGTTTCTTGTTGGCTGCATAAATATATTGCTGATTGTACCTCTTTGTTTCATTGTGTGGGAGCTAGGATGAGTGCTGGTGCATATCAAGTACTTACTGCATGTGCCTGTGCCCTAGGCCTTTGAGTGTGAAGTTCTCTTCCCTTCCACTTTTTTCTCAGGAACCTGTTAAGTCTGTGCAAAAAGATAAATGCTAAAAATTTTATTTTCAAATACAGCCCATGTCTGTGGAGCCTCCACTTTTGGATTCTACCTTAAGATGCTTCTCTTGACACATAGTGTTAACACCTGCCTTTCCCTTTCACTCTGTCCCATTTCCTTGTCCATTCCAGATGCTGGTGTTTGACACTTCTGCGTAAAAGGCCTACAGATCTTACCCTAGCAATGCAGGGCTGATGGGACCTTCTGAAAAAAAAGTAGTTCTCGGTCATTAGAAGCTTCTGTGGGCAATTCTGCCTAAGTAGCACGGTTTAATGATTCATATCCATGTTACCCTTTGACTGGAGGTTACCTCATATTACAGATCTGGACCTCAGTTTTAATAGTCTTCTTGTTGAAGAACATGCTTGAGACCCATCTAGCTTGCTCTGTTCAACATGACTGACAACCTTCCCCAGGTGCTTCCTGCACTGCTGGGACATTTTTGCTTTGACTCCTCTAACCCATTAGACCTTTTATTCTGTAAAACTGCCCACGGTCAGCAGAAACATAAAAGAATGGAGAAAGCTGCTTGAGACAGGGCAGCACCTGAGTGACTTCAGGCCAGCTCAAACTTACAAGATATGTTTTAAGAAAATCGTGAGCCATTTCTCTCAGAGCCAGAGAGCTGGGAGGGAGATATGGGAATTAGGTAGGAGGACTCTGTAGCTGACCGACTGATTTCTTGTCCAACCTGTGCAAAAGCAAATTGTGTCCATAGGTTCAGCATGACCCATCCCTTGAGATAGCTATTGCATGGTTCCCTTTGCTTCCTCTTGATGACTGGTGTGTTTGTGCGTTGCAGCAATATATCCAATGGTGTGTTATCCTTCATGGTCACCCTGCTGCTCCAGCTCAGGCTGGTGAGCCTGAAGGCAAAGTGCCGCAACTGACCAAAGTCTGCTCTCAGACAAACTGGACCCTTTCCTGTTGGATGCATTAATTATTAATCTTGGTTATACCTTCTGTTTTCACCTGCAAGCTGTCTGTGCATTTGAAATGAGGTCCTGGAAACTAAATGGGTTATAACACTGGCTAAGTGAGCTTGCTAGTCAGTGAAATGCAAGTGGGGAAAAATGAACCTTTTTTTCTCCTCATACTGTAAGGTCCTCCTCTTCTTCTGTCACTTCACTTCAAGACATTGTCCCAGGGTGAGAGTAACAATATGAATACATATTTTTTCTGTTTAGTTTCCACAAGAGTATTACTTCATACTGCCTTGTGTCATAAGCAATAAGAGATTGAAGTTGATAATGAAGTGTAAAAACTTAATGGGGGCGGGGGTTATTCTCAGTTTGTGGGAATGGACAATGAAAGTATACATTTCAGAGATAATGGAAAAAATCTGAAATTTCACCGACTTATTAAGTAATAGTACAGAAATTGCATCTGAAAAGAACCTCAGCCACTGTGCTCTCTAGTATCTGCCTGAAATAGTTAGCCTGTGTGTACTTCTATAATAAACAGCTCATATAGCTTTTAAATTTCAGACACAGGGATGTTCTGCGGAGTTTGCTGGAAGCTTATTTAAGTAGGGTGCATGATATCACATATAGGGAATCTGAACATCAAACACCACTTTTCACCTTTCTTATATTACACAAGGGTCAGTTCTTGAAATTCTGAAGTGTTTGTAATTCTTCACTTGAAAATCTTCATCTAAATTTTTCCAAGATCATAAAATGAGGCTCATCATTTCACTTTTAACCCACGCTTTGACCATTGAGGCACTCCACTTGTGATCTCATTATCAACTTTCTTAGAGTCTGGCAACTATGTAAGTAGTTGTTAACCCATCATTCACAAGTTCCTCTTCTCTGATTTCTGTTTATTTGTCCTATTATCTAGATCCAGCTGAGGAGGTTCCCAAAAGGATTAGGAGAAGTTTCCTGTGATATCACTCTGCAGCTTCCCAGTTTGCAGACAAACTGCCCTCTCACTTCATATGGAGGGAAATAGTTCCTACAGCCTGTACAGAAATCCTGCTGCAGAAACCCTCTATAACACACAAGACTTATTTTACAATTTCATTAAAGGCTCAGGAGGATTTGCATCAGCACATATTGCATCCTGTGAGCTAGCACGGCATGTTTCCAGCTAATTTGCATTGCAGAAAGATTACATAAACTGGCAACCTGCAGGCAGTTCTTCAGTGAAGACTTAGTTCATGAAAGTCCCGGCTATTTTTCCTTCACATGGGTCAGCCAGTCTGACCTCTTCAATGCTGATCTAGAGAGCAAGAACATTAGCCACCAAATTCAACCAGCTAGAAATCACAGCTCCAGTGTTTCTTTGTCATGATTTCGTGAGGCCCCTGGGGATGATGGTATAAATAAACAAAGCGGTTCTACAACACCACATATGGTCTCTGCCTGACTTCTGCCTGCCCCTGTTGCCTTTCCGTCAGAAGCTATCTGGCTACATAGAATCATAGAATCATAGAATCATTAGGTTGGAAAAGACCTCTAAGATCATCAAGTCCAACCATCAACTAACACCACCATGACTCCTAAACTAGCCCCT
>WAAD01023263.1:32754-47462 GCA_013389945.1 Fregata magnificens
CTCCAGCCACTCTTCCCCAAGCCTGTAGCGTTGCATGGGGTTGTTGTGACCAAAGTGCAGGACCCGGCACTTGGCCTTGTTGAACCTCATACAGTTGGCCTCGGCCCATCGATCCAGCCTATCCAGATCCCTCTGCAGAGCCTTCCTTCCCTCAAGCAGATCGACACTCCCACCCAGCTTGGTGTCATCTGCAAACTTGCTGAGGGTGCACTCAATCCCCTCATCCAGATCATTGATGAAAACATTGAACAAAACCGGCCCCAGAACCGAGCCCTGGGGAACACCGCTCGTGACCGGCCGCCAACTGGATTTCACTCCATTCACCACCACTCTCTGGGCTCGGCCATCCAGCCAGTTTCTTACCCAGCAAAGTGTACGCCTATCCAAGCCGTGAGCTGCCAATCACAGAGATCAGGTAGAATTACAAGCTGCTTTCTTTCATCGCCTCCGCATTGTGGTGATCTTCTCCCCAGTTGGCGAAACATTCCTTATATGTGTGTCTAAACCTCCTGAACCCATCTGCTCTTTGCATGGGTGCACGTTAAACATCCTCACAATTTGGGGCTGTCTGTTGCGGAGTGTTTCATAGATTTGTCAAGGATGACTTCCACTCTTCCCAGTCTTGATTTGGTTTGTGAATGCAGCAATGGCTCACGAACTTAAAGACTAGAAAACAAGTTGCAAAATTACTTGAGAGAATGATGGTATGATATCTTTTAATATATGTACAATATTTTCCAAACATAGTTGCAATGTATTTTTACAGACTTCAAATCAGAAGTGAGTTACATTTGAATGTTTCTAAGCCCTTCCTCCAGTCAACTTGTTCGGGGGGACATGCAATCATGTATGCTGCACGTAGAAATTGTCCTGAAATGTATAATTTCCATGAACAGACAGTTAAATAGATGTTCAGCTAGTTAAAATTGTTAGGTGCTTTATATCAGTAAGTAATTCTTGTCATAGGGTTCTCAATAAGTAGCAATTTGCCATTGAAAGAAATTGCAGAAAATGTTTCATCTGAAGTAGATTAATGTATATAGATATATGTGTATATGCACGTGTGTGTACATTCACCTATACATATCTGTATATATGTGTGTTTTATACATATATACATAGTTATACACATATATAGACATACAGATATACATATACATACATACACAAATATATATTTAATTATATACAGTCCTTTTAATAATTATTCCTGATGTTTTGCTACACATGATCTCAGCACAGGTGGGATTTCATTTTTGTTCACTCTCTTGTGGCAACTGTGTCTGCGACCTAGCTCTCCTACAGACTGTCCCCCTTAAAATAGTATTTCTGTCATTGTTAAAGGCGTGTTGTCTAGTCTTGTGGCCCAGGTTACTTTAAAGAAGATGGAACCTGTTCCGGTGTACCTAGCCCATCAAGAAAGGACAAAGGCTTCTGAACTGCAATTCTCAATGAAAAGTATGCCTTTATGAACAAACATAGCATCAGCTTTAATTTGATACAAATCTTTCTGGACCTTTTTGTTTCAGTTGAAACACTGGTCTCTTGAAAATGTTCAGATCTTTTTTTTCCCTACTTCTATTCCAGATTTCAAATTTTCAGTTTGCTTCCTATCTGGAGAGAATGTAAACATTTTGGACTTTGTGGCATGGAAATTCTTGTATCTGCTTATTAGCTACAGGAATTCACATTTAAAGTGATCACAGAAATGTTAACCTTAGATTGATGCCCAGTCTCTTGCCTTTAATTTTAAACTCATCTTAAAAACATTGCACAATGTTTAGACAAATCAGCTGGTCTAGCTCTGATGTGACAACATTTTTCCTGAAGCTTTTCCTCCACACTAATTTGTATTTTTTTGTTTGGGTTTTTTTGTTTGCATTCTGTGAAAGATATTCCAAAAAAAGTGCTAAAAGTAATAGTTACTGAGAATCTTCAGCAGCTAAATATGTTTTCCAAATGCATACACATAAGTCTTTGTCTTCTATTAAGCAGAATTGGACTTAAATATGTCTCATGTTTTTAGTACCCTTCATAGCATACCAACGCACTGACAGATTATAATGAGAATATAATTTTGTTGATCTCTAGTTTGTTTTTCCATACTAAGGAAGAAGTAATTTTGAATTCTCAGTCTTGTGCTACTGTCTTTCTCCAAATAAGAACTGGTTAAAAAAGACATGCATTTCCAAGCAATATCTTCTGACAACAAATACTGCAGAAGATTACAAAAGGGCTGAGGATTAGATATAGCAGCAATACCTCATTGAAGATAAAAGTCCTTGCTAGGTGTTTATAGAAAAATTAATAATTGGTGAACAAAATTTTCCTTTCATTTAACATCTGGCAAAGTTACTTTGATATGATTGGAATACTTAGGCACTTGTTGGACACTAAGATCCTGTTCAGTGACAAAAGGATCATCATACCATTCTTTTCCCTTTCTTGTTTTTTAAAAATCTTCACAGTAATAAACAGCAGTGTCAGTAATGAACAGCAATATCCTGCAAATCTTGTGCAGCCAGAACTCCTATTGATTCCAGAACAGGCCTATAAACTCAAGCTTCCAGACTATTGGTAGAACTGAATCTGAATTTATATGATGTAATTGTCAGGAATCTACATTTCAAAATGTTTTTAGACTCCTTTACATTTTAATTATACCCTCTGGCCTTGGATGCCTAGCGGTGGGAGCACCCCTCACAGGCGGTTCTTCTCCTACACCCTTTTGCAGCCAGCTCCCTGGGGAGTTGTTGCCCCTGTCCTGTGCTGCATACAGTTCTGGTCTTCCTTAAAATGAACCCTCAGCTTTGTTACTGTTTAATTTCTAGCTCTTTTCCTTGATTTCTTATAGAGGGGCAACATCAGCTGGGTAAATTGTAGGTGCGTGCGATAGCATCCCTTTAACTCTTTGCAATCTGGAACTAAATTTGCCTAAGTGTTGGGCACCCAAGAGGCCCATTCAACTGAGTAAATGGGGCTTGAGTCAGCTTGATAAATGGGAAGGCTATGACTTGAAGAAGGCTAGAAAATTTGTAAAAGTGAGGTTGTTTTTACTGCTGTGAAGTTTCTCCATTTTAAGAGCAACAACAGCCTGCAGCTATCATGAAAAAAGGACCTGAAGGATAGCTAGTCCATGTGAAGGTAAGTGGAGTTAGAGCTAAACCCTTTCCTGCTGTGATATACAGGACTGGAGAGACTGAAATGCAGCTGAAGGGAGGCCTGGGAAGCCAGCTGTACTTGCAGATGCAAACTTTGACCACCTGTGTAAAGTTGATATGATTCCTCACTTCTGTGACATGAGAATATACTGTCATTGCTCCCAGTATAAGCATATAACCAGCACAGGAAGCAGAGCTAAAGTGAGTATCTATCTACCATAGCTGTATTTGCAAGCTTTATTTTGTGACAGGTATAGTGAGGTTACTTTTGGTCTTCCTGCTCTGCATGTCTATTTCTGTAAGTAGCATCATTATGAAATAAGAATGTTCTGGTAAAGTCAGCAAATATTGCACTCACAAATAGATTTGTGATGGCTAAAGCATTTTGCTTGAGAAGTCTTCTGATTGCGGCTTTCAAACTACTATCAACAGCATTGAACTCTAAAGTCCTAGAGTAATTGGTCTGCTGAGGAGACATCATGTGGTATTAGCACTTTTTTGGTGGTTATACCAGTCATTAGCAAATTTCTGCTGCTGCTAAAACTGATACAGGTAATAGCCAGGGGCTAAAGTAACCGAAGAGTAGAAAGTACAGAGCCTTATTGGCCTGTGCACAAAGCAAAGCAGATTTCTTGTTCTCTGGTTTATATACACCTATACAGTATTCTCCTTCTAATAGTGAGAGTGCCCATGCTTGTTGTTTCAGTCTACTTTGATTCTCAGGTTTGCACAGATTTCCTAGCAATCTCTGAAGTAGCTAACTCAGCTAACAGCAATGTTATAACTATATTATGAAAGTGTTTGTGGAGTAATGCACCTGCTTCTCAGTGGGTTTAGACTGTTGTACTGCCTGCCTGTGTTGCTTGTTACCAATGCTAATTCTCCTCACTCCTACCTGGCACTGTTATATCATTATATGCCATCATGGATCTGTGGTGCTGATGTCATGACTGAGGTATAACAGCTAAAAAGTATAAGAAGCCCTTGTGAATAACAGGTGACCTGCAACCTCCAACTCTACAATGTGTTGTTTACCAACACCTCCAAAAAATTAATGGGGAACAAAATAGCTAGTTGAAATAGCTTTAAAAGTAATCAGAATAGCCGATTATTACCACAGAGGCTTCCAAAGCATAGTTGTGCAAAATATGTGTTTGACCTAACATTGCCCCTCCACTCACTTAAATGTTTATTCTCTTGGCTATTTATTATTCTAAGAGCAGAGTGTAGATTTGTTCAGGATGGAATCTACTACGATTTTTCTGAGCACTTCCAAGGAGATAAGGAAGACTCAAACACTGTTGATTTACTTAAAATGTATCAGATTCCATTTTGTTTCCAGTATTTTTCCTCACTCTCTTCATCTTGCATAACAATGCAATACAAAGATAATTTTTTTTACATATATTAAACTCTCCATTTAAAGTGCATGGGGATATTCCAAGAACTAGATTGATAATGGGCATATTTATCAACAAAATTGCCAGAAAAGGTGGAAGAGCTAAGCACCCAATCTGTTTCTTTAATCAAGAATTCATAGCCCATTGCTTTCTAGAAGACATTCCAGCTTGGTTTTTTTGTTTTACTTTATCATCAAATGTATAGACAAAGAGAGAGTTTAATACTCTTTATAGCGTATGATGGTGGAAAAAAAGAAAAATTGCCTACTAAAAATCTGTTGAAGACTTTGTTTTCTAGGTTTATAGAAGGGTAGATGGAAACTAGATGAATTCTGAGGAAGAAATAGAAGATCTAGACCCATATAAACTCCTACCTGATAACTATATAGGCAGGCAGGCTATATTTTTCAAAGGATGGCTTGAATTTTTTGCAAGAGGATTTTTTGAAAATGGCCTGTACTTTTGCTAGGTGTGGCAATTTCTGTTGATTCTCCAGCTACATGATTAAGACATCCTCAAATTTCTTCCTTCCTCTAGGGATGAAGTGTCACTGGTCCTCCTCCACCCCTGGTGGATTTTATTCATAGGCCTTTTGAATTCTCAGAGACAAGATTTCTGGTTTTTAGTAGCTGTATTTCCTGAGGGAGGTACCAGATCTGATTATCCTTGCTAGTTAGCAAGGAAAGTGGAAACAGAAGCCAGGGATTCTCCATCCAGGTAGAACCAGCTTGAGGGTACCTAGCACTGCACTAAAAATGCTGCTGCTGTTTGACTTCTTGTAATTTTACCATTGTGCGCCCCTGCTGCTCTTTATTTGGACCTTGCACACACCTGAGCTGATACCTCCTTGGATACCTATATAATGGTTTAGCTTAGTTCAGAGCATTAGTGCACTTTTGCAGTGAATCCCTCACCTGCCCTTACTTACAGTGTGGGGTTTGGATCCAAACAAGGTTTAGTACACATGAATGAAACCAGGGATACTGATAAAGGTGGTAAGAAGTGAAGGCTTAGCAAAGCGAACATGTGATATCCCAAAGTAAGCAACCATCCTAGGATAGCCACACATCCCAGCAGCTATTTGAGTGGTGTTAGCAACAGGTGCTTATGATGTCCTCCATCTCATGCCTCTCCACGTTCCATGCATCCAGCCTTGAAGCCCATCTTCAGTCCACCTCTGCTACTGAAGACCGCATTGGACAGCCCACCCCTTCTCAAGCGCCTCCTTGTGGAGTAAAGGCAGAGCCCATAGGCACAAGATGGATGCTGATGGGCAATAGAGTACTTAAGTCACCCCACTTTGGTACTCCTAATGTCCTGTTCTTTTATTGGCTTGTATCTGTAAGTAATTCCAGGCTTTTGTTGCATTTGAAGAGTGAGGGAGGTCTGTATTTTACACAGTTTTTATCAAATCATTATTCTTTTATTCAGTGGAGGAGTTGCAATTATTGTTTCTAGAGTTCTTGAAATGAAACAGAAGCATCTGGATTGCCTGTGGCTGTAAGCCTACACTCTCAGAGAAAGCAAGCTGCAGCAAACAGTAAGAAATGCAGCTAACAGTACTTTACTGCTTTCAGTCCAACACAAGCCCTATTTTACACTACAACAAGTGGCCATCAGTGGCTATCATAAAGCAATCTGACAGGATTTACAATTTGACTCTCCTGTCTCTTGTGGTTGTGTGAACAAACCACAGCAACTATAGACAGCAAATGAGGTTTTCTTTGGACTTCCCAACCTCTTACCATCTGTACTGCTGCTCCTGTAACTGTTGTATGTGCACTGTAGGTAAGCAACATCCTGGAAAACAGCAAACCCAAGTCTGGGCTCTTCCTAAGATGCAGCTGGTCAAACAGCAGCTGAAATTTTTTTCTTGTCAGTTAAGGTTTCAGTTCAACAGATTCCTAAATCAGGAGTGTGAAATCAAAGCAGTGCAGTGAAGTCAGTGTACAGGTGGCACAGGGACTCGGATTTGACACTGGCTGGGACAGCTTGCTTTTATGGCAGAGACAGAGCAAGTCTTGTGCAAGACGTGTCTCACATCTTTGCCAGGTTAGTCAAGATGATAGCATCACCTGGCAGCCAAGAGGGTGAACCTTGTCCTGAGGTACATCAAGCATTGCATTGCTAGCTGGTTGAAGGAAGGATTGTCCTGCTCTACTCTACATTGGTGCGGCCTCATCTTGAGTACTGTGTGCAGTTTTGGGCACCACAGTATGAAAAGGATACGAAGCTATTAGAAAGCGTCCAGAGGAGAGCCACAAAGGTGGTGAAGGGTTTAGAGGGGAAGCCATATGAGGAGCGGCTGAAGTCACTTGGTCTGTTCAGCCTGGAGAAGAGGAGACTGAGGGGAGACCTCATCGCGGTCTACAGCTTCCTCACAAGGGGAAGAGGAGGGGCAGGTGCCGATCTCTTCTCACTGGAGACCGGTGACAGGACCCGAGGGAATGGCAGGAAGATATGCCAGGGGAGGTTTAGATTGGACATTAGGAAAAGGTTCTTCACCCAGAGGGTGGTGGAGCACTGGAACAGAGACCAGGCTCCCCAGGGAGGTAGTCACGGCACCAAGCCTGACAATATTCAAGGAGCGTTTGGACAATGCTCTCAAACACATAATGTGAATTTTGAGATTGTCCTATACAGGGTCAGGAGTTGGACTCAATGATCCTTGTGTGTCCCTTCCAACTCAGGAGATTCTATGGTTCTATGATCAAAATGTAGCCTAGCATAAAAGTCCATGACTCCGCTGAGAGACACCCTTGAGTGCTGAGAGCAATCTGTGACTGGCCAAGACAGAGGCAACAGTGATTAAGGCTTAGGAGGTCCACCAACAGAGCCAACACAAATAAGGAAGGCCATGATAGAAAAGTCTTCTGTGAGCTCTTAAGGCTCAAAACCCGCCAGAGGATAGAGGTTACCTCCAGGATGGATTGCTTTACTGAACTTTCAGCTTTCCAAACCTGAATTGCTTTCCAGAGTAAAAGAGAAAGGAGAAGCACCTGTAAACTCTGGCAGCAACTCTTGGCTTAACTCTTGGGTTCAGGAGCTCTCTCCTGTTCTGCATTTTTCTGTTGATCATTTTCTCAGTCAGTTTTGTGTCAAGCTCATCTCTGAACACTTTCCCTGCCCTGAAGTTCTTCCTGCATTAGCAGTTCTGCCATGTTCACAGCATGACCCTCTGCCACCATTCAATGGTCTATTCACAATCTCAGATGCCGAGTACGACAGCCATTCATCTTCATCAGCGTTGAGAATTTCTAAGAATATAGTCATTTTTCATCTGCTACAGCACTTTCTCTTTGTTTACTTTCTTCTTGTGTATGTGAGAGCTCTGTACAAGGAGATTTGACCATGCATGAGAGATGTACCTCCTGTACAACAGCGGCCAAGCTCGGATCCGTACAGCTGCTGTTGCTGCCATTGGGAAGATGAGAGTGGTGTGTTGCCCCTGCATGCTGGGATAAAAGTACAGCAGGACGATGCTTCTCAGAAGGCTATTTCCCAGGCTGGTATCTGACCCCATTAAGAAAAGATCAAGCATAGGCCTCTCTCCCCCAAACACCCCCTACAGCACAGTTGCAGGTGAGCAGAGTGCTGCATACAAAGCAATTTCATATAGAAGATGACACACCCGGGGTTCATGCTACCTAAACAATACAATCTTGCACTAAATTTGCCATTGAAAAGGCAGTAACATACTTCAATCTGCTTCCATTCTACTCTGACAGGTGATCTGGATGGGCACGGCATTAATGACTACAGGCTGGGCTTCTGTAGAAGCATAAGGGTCTTCACAGAATAAATTGTCACCCATAAACCTCACAAAATCCCTTGAGGGTTGCCATCATTGCTTTCTCACTCTGCAGTCCCTGAGCACTCTACTTAAAACAACCTACTCATTAGCAACTGGCTACCCTCTGAGTCTGGCTGCTTTGGGTACTTGCAATAAGACCTGATATCATTCATGGTGGACTGGCTGGGCTCGATCTGCAGCAAAGGAATACTAGAAGGAAAATAGTCCCTGCAGTAGTGCCAAGCCCTACAAGTCTCAATCCCTAAGCAGGCATCAGTAAGATTCAGAAATTTTTTTCACTTAGTGAAATACTCCAGTGTGAAATCGGTTTAAAGGTTATATGTATTATTTATTCTGCCTGGGAACTGGAACAAGATCCCTAAACTACAGCAGGACTAATCCTAATGTGAGATTGCATGATTGAAAAGTGGCCAAACATGTCCAAAATGTGTAATATGCTCTCTTTCCTTCAACTAGATCTATGCTTTGCAATTTATATCAACACCAACACAGGATTTGGCTCAGTTTTTCTACGCATACTTATTTTGGAAAACAAACACATGGATTTGACTGTCAGACAAACTTGGTTATTTTATTGTATTTATTTAAAACCATGGAAAATTATGTATTATTACTTAAATAAATGTACTGTCATCAGGGTAAAATAGATCAGAATAAAGGCTGGTTTGGATCCTGTGCTTCAGGGTTCATCCAGGCTTTGAATTTCTTTCATGGTTTCTTCAGCTCCTGTGGGAATCTTTTAATAACTCATTGTATCTCTTTCCTAGCTTTTTCCACAAGTCCAATGTAGAAAACAAGAGGCAATACAGACGGATCTTATTGATTCTTACCTACTGGGATAGGCAGGGTGCACTTTTAAAAACAGTTTAGTACAACCCAGAATAAAATCTGGGTCAGCCCTGAATGCCATCAAGGCTGACAGTTCCTCTAAGAGAAGATAAAAGGAGCATTTTATCATTCTTAGGCTCTATCTTATACACACGTGAGTCAGGCACAAGAAATTAATTTCTTTCCAGCTCCAAGCGTATCATGGCATCTTGTGCCGTAGCATCTTAGTCAATACCTGCTGCTTATGACAATTAGATTAACGTTCTGAAACAATTTCCGTAATAACTTTCTGTTCATAGATATGAGTTCTAAGGACTATGCTTTGCAGTGAATTAATTTTCTAATTCTCTATGTACTGGATGCAAATCAAAAGAATGCCATAATGAGCTGTATTTATTTTATATTTTACTGTACCTTTATCTCTGCTTTAGTGTATTTGAATTTAAAGTAGCTTTAGTCACTCTCAAAACAGGTTTTTTGTGATCTGTGAGATTCTGCAACAGACTTGGTTGGACTCTTAGAAATGAAGTTGTGAGCCATTATGTAGGCATGATGCTTGTTGAAAATAGAGAAAATTACTGTAAGAGTTGTGCAGAGATAAATGTGGGAAGTAATTTTGTTTTTTAAAGTCCCTCTTCTTTGATCCTCGTATTTGAGAGGCCTGTGGGGACAAAAGTGGAAGATCTTCACTGAAGACCATTACTTTGTTGTCCATTTTGGAAAAAAAACCCCAAACAAACTAGTATTAAGAAAAGTAGGTACTCATGAAAATTGCACACTGAGAATTTTGCCTGTTCCTTCTGTGTACGATTCCACTGCATTCAGAGGTACCTCCCTGTTGAAAAGAAAAGAGAATGGAAGCACAGGACAGTTAGTTAGATTTCTCTCTGAAGAGAGATGCTCCATGGCCAGCCTTGTCGTTCTTTCTTCCACTTTATTTTACAGCAAGGTTTTATGAATATTTGATCATTATTTTGCATTGCAAAATGATAAATTTTAGTTTCTGGTTTTGCATTTTACCAACAGCAATAAAAATTTTTATTCACCTATAATAGGCAAAAAAGAAAAAAATCCCACATTCAGCCTTTGAAGAAGCAGTCCTGACATGGCACCTAGACTACAGAAAACAGTGAAAGGCGTGTCATAAAACTTACCACGAACTATAATGGGCCACATTGCATTGCCCATTGCTTTATATTTTTATAGAATCATAGAATTGTAGAATCATTTAGGTCGGAAAAGACCATAGAGATCGTAAAAAAAAGATCATAGAGTCCAACCATAAACCTAACACTGCCAAGTCTACCACTAAACCATGTCCCTAAAAGCCACATCTATGTATCTTTTAAATACCTTCAGGGATGGTCACTCAACCACTTCCCTGGGCAGCCTGTTCCAATGCTTGACAACCCTTTCGGTGAAGAAATTTTTCCTAATATCCAATCTAAGCCTCCCCTGATGCAACTTGAGGTCATTTCCCCTTGTCCTATCGCCAGTTACGTGGGAGAAGAGACCAACACCCACCTCACTACAACCTCCTTTCAGGTAGTTGTAGAGAGCAATAAGGTCTCCCCTCAGCCTCCTCTTCTCCAGACTAAACAGCCCCAGTTCCCTCAGCCGCTCCTCATAAGACTTGTTCTCCAGACCCTTCACCAGCTTTGTTGCCCTTCTCTGGACGTGTTCCAGCACCTCCATGTCCTTCTTGTAGTGAGGGGCCCAAAACAGAACACAGTATTCGAGGTGCAGCCTCACCAGTGCCGAGTACAGGGGCACGATCACTTCCCTACTCCTCCTGGCCACACTATTTCTGATACAGGCCAGGATGCTGTTGGCCTTCTTGGCCATCTGGGCACACTGCTGGCTCACGTTCAGCTGGCTGTCGACCAGCACCCCCAGGTCTTTTTCCGCTGGACAGCTCTCCAGCCACTCTTCCCCAAGCCTGTAGCGTTGCATGGGGTTGTTGCGACTCAAGTGCAGGACCCAGCACTGGGCCTTGTTGAACGCCATAGAATTGGCCTCATCCCATCAATCCAGCCTCTCCAATCCCTCTGCAGAGCCTTCCTTCCCTCAAGCAGATCAGCACTCCCACCCAACTTGGTGTTGTCTGCAAACTTACTGAGGGTGCACTCGCTCCCCTCATAGAGGTCATTGATAAAGCCATTAAACAAAGACACATTTTACTATTTTAAATAATTGCATTGTACTGAGCAAAACCAAAATCAATGGGGAATAGTGGCAAAGTTCTTTTTAAAAATATTTTTTCTGAATTTGTGACTTTTAAACATAGTATGGTTAAGGATCTTCACTAACCTAAGTGGATAAAGTCTAGTCTTCAGTGTTTTCTAGAGACACTAGCCAGCAGACAGATTGCAAGACAATATGTGTGGTTAGGAAGGTGCTGCCATAGCTTTTCTTAGATGAAATGAGATCTCAGAGTTGATGGACATAAAATTATTTTTTTCTGGACTAAAGCAAAGAAGAGACTGGCAGTGCATTAACTCTTACGTTACCTTTTAACAACTGTAGAATGACTAACTGAGGGAGACATAGAAGGTGGCAGAGGGTGGTTCTCCCTCCCCTTCAAAGTGAAAAAATATTGCAAACACTTCTGCTTTGATAGAAGTATTTTGGGCTGGTTTAGTTTACGTATGTTGCACTTCCTCGTATTTTTTTGCGGAGTAACAAGGCTCATGGAATTGAAAGTAGTGTGAGAATAAATCTTCATGGGCTTTTGCAAATGCTTTCCTTTAAAAGACAATCAGATAAAAACAACTATAATGGGACTAGTTCTGTGGCCTTGCCTTTTGTGTATACTTCTCCAGAATAACAGCCCTTTATCATTATATTTTAAAAGCAGATGTTATCATGAAAAATTTGACTTAGTCACTGATTGATGAAGTTATGAACGTGTATATATATGGGTGAAGTTATACATGTATATAAATTTTATAAATGTTAATATAAGGATTGTTTATGCTTCTGTATCTCCAGGGCTCGCTCCTGCACTCCAAAGGAGAAGGCACTTTCTTACTCGTACTGTTAATGAAACAGTAAAAATGGACACTCCCCACCCCGCATAGATTATGATTACTTGAAATTTTCTTAGTGCTACTTGTGGAATCACACATTACACATTAAATTAGATTGATTTAATTCTTGAAAGACAGAAGGATAGTCTTCGGGGGTGATTCATCCATATTACAAGTAATTTATATGCAGCCTGCATTCTCCCAGTGAATTGCTGGCACAGGTTGTAGCTAAGTAGAATTTGGGTGTCCTCAGCTGCAGCAGATTGGGCTTTGGTTTCCTTTATTTAAAGATTATTGGTGTTTTCTTCTATTCTCTGCTGCTGTTAGAAATGTGGTCTTTTATGTTAATGATGACATAATGTATTTCCAGAGGGAAAACTTGTTAATGCCTTTGACTTTAGCCCAAAGCTAAATGGTTCCAAGCAGAAGGGTATTTGAGAGGTTTCAATTTTAGAATAAATCAGTATTTCATTTTTCACATGCTGGAGTTTTCAAGCTGTTTACTGATGAAAAGAACACTCTGTGCACTGAACCATTCAATCCATTTTAGTTAGATGTATGATATTTTCATTTCTGTCAAAAAGACCTGTAAAATCCAAGAGAAGCCTTATATTCTTTTATATTTAACGCAAATTACTACCATGAATTTGCCACTTAAAAGCAAAACCAGTGGATAGAGATTGTACATTCTTTCCTTTCCTACAAAGTGGTTATTTCTTCAGTGTTGATAATGAAAGAAACCCAAATGTCTGTAAATAGGATTTTTAATGGATTAGAAAAGGAAGGTGGTTTCCAATGAAAACCATGAAACTGAGAGGACTACTACTGATTCTCGAATTGGTCAGTCAACAGCACACAGTTGCACAACTTCAATTTTCAATAGAATCTGAATTCCCTGCTGATACCATTACAAGTTGACAGAGGAAAATGCTGGAGAATATTTTTGCCTTCAAAGTTTCTTAGTCAGATGAATAGGAAGCAAGAGATAGAAGGATAATATTCCATTTGCCCAAGCTGATTTATCAGAACTGATGATAGTTTTTAAAACTTTTTTTTTTGAGTAAAATGTTCTGTTCTCTAGAAAGGTATTTCTGTTATTAGCTTCTTTTGGAAAAGGAGAGGTCAGCGTGAACTCTGTTTTTACGTAAGAACAGGAACAAACATTTGGGTAATAAAATTGTTGAATTTGTTTCCATCTCAGTAATAACAGCATTCTTTTCTGTTTCAGTAGATGCTATGGTTTGCTTGTATTTTTAATACACCTCAAGTGTGTATATATCAATGCACATAGCCCAGGGTACAAACAGGGGGAACTGGAGCTTCACACCCAGTCAGAAAGTTATGATATCATAGGAATAACTGAAATATGGTGGGACAGCTCACATGACTGGAGGATCATGATGGATGGCTATAGGCTGTTTCATAAAGACAGTCAGGGAAGAAGAGGAGGAGGAGTCATGCTCTATGTTACGGAGAACCTTGAATGTATAGAAGTCAACTATGGCAATTGTGGAAGCCCTATCAAATGCCTCTGGGTTAAGATCAGAGTGGTCATCTCCAAGGGGGATTTTACAGTAGGCATCTGCTACTGACATCCAAACCAAGACAATAAGTCCAAGGAAGAAATATTTGGGTCACTGAAGCAAGCTTCAGGTCAACAGAACCTGGTTCTTATGGGTGACTTCAACTACCCAGCTGTTTGTTGGAAGAACAATACAGCAGCTCACATGTCATCCATCAAGTTCCTGGAAAGCGTAGACGACTGCTTCCTCATACAAATGTTAGATGTGCCAACCAGGAATGAGGCAATGCTGGACTTACTACTCGCAAACAAAGAAAATCTGCTTTGTAATATCTCAGTTGGTGATAGCTTTGGCTGCAGTGATCACAATATTGTGGAGTTTGGGGTCCTGCTGAGCATGCTGAAAGTTAGTACTAAGACAAAGGTTTTAGTTTTAGAAGAGCAAACTTCAGCTCGCTCAGAGCTCGGTTGGGAGGGATTCCGTGGGAAGCTTCTGTGGAGGATAAAGGAGCTAGCAAGTGCGGGAAGTTTTTCAAGAACGCTCTCCTGGAAGCACAAAACCAGTTCATCCCCTTTAAAGGTAAGGGAAGTAGGTGGCGCAAGAAACCCCCTTGGCTAACTGTGAGCTTCTGAGTCTGCTCAAAACCAAAGACAAGCGTACCAGAGACGGAAAAGCAGACGAACACCCATTTAGAACTACAAGGGGCATTGCCAGGGTGTGTAGAGATGCAGGTAGAAAAGCAGAAGCACAGCTCGAATTGAAACTGGATAGAGATATCAAAAGCTATGAGAAAGGGTTCTTCAGGTACATAAACATCAAGCAGAAACAGAAGGAAAATATTGGCCTGTTGTTAAACAGGAGAGGCAAATTAGTCACTAACAATGCTGAAAAGGCAGAGGTTCTCAACGCTTCCTTCACCTCTGTCTTTAGCAGCACTGTTGGGCCTCAGGCCT
>WAAD01023264.1:0-46561 GCA_013389945.1 Fregata magnificens
CTGGCAGCTTCTCTGGTTTAATCGGCAAAAGATTAGACTGCTGAGATGCACAGCAGCCTTCCTTAGCACAGCCTGACAAAGTCAGTGAGATTAATACCCCTAGCATAGGCAAGGGGCAAACATTTTGGGGAATTAGCAGCTTACCTATCTATCTTCTCACTTCAATTCCTTGCATGCTTGTGGGCTAAGAACAGCAACAGTACTGGGACTCCAGAGTACTCTAGCCACAGATTTGTTCCTGCGATCTCTGAGAAGCAACTTAACCACAGGAGAGCATCAAAACTACGCCCCAACAGAGGACAGCACCTAAACATAGTCTGCTCTAGAGAACAGTGACTGGTGGATGGCTATTGATGAAAGATGAGTGCTATAGCTAATGATAAAAGCTAATGAAAAAAAGTGAAGGAAATGAGAAGCAAACTGAGAATCACCTTAACACTACAATTTCCTATTCTCCAACTAAACATGGAACATTAACCTCACAATAAATCACTACAAAGATTGCCAGTACTGGAGAGGACATATTTAAGCAGGAACGAAATGTTATGTCAGCATACACTTTTGCTTAATGAAGAAACTGGCAGTTTCCCCCTGCAAAGGACTCTTGGGATTTCTCCAGCCAAAACAGATGAGGCTTTAAAGAGCAAACCATGCCTCCACAAAGTAGGAGACGGTATCTCTTATATCTGGAAATCAAAAATCAGGGTGCAAACAGTGGCTGTTCCAGAGTATAGACAGATATGATCATTGTCCTTTTCCACAACAAGGGCACACATGAGCCTTTCAAAGATTCACATTTTATACTTGCTTATATAAGAAGGAAAGAAAATCTTATTTGTGCAGCAGTTTGGATAATCCTCTCTTCCTTTTGGATAAATCTGGGCACAGTACTTCGGTGGGCTTTCGAAGTCTTTCAAAAGATTTGGGAAGGTTTGGGAAAATGTGAAGTTTTTTATTCAGAGACTACTTAAAGGGTCTTTGAAAAAGTCTCTAGCTATGGGGGGGGGCTGTGTGTGTGTGTGTGTGTGTACGTGCACATTGTGCACAGTTGTTGACTGACCTTCAAGATATAAATGCCAGGTATTTTTCATCACTAAAATAAAAGAGCCAAAAATAATTTTCTGGGTTAAGAATTGTTAAGTTTTAATAAAAAGATTATCATAGCTAGCAGAGTCTCTCTTCCAAGTACTCAAAGGAGATGTCTCCTTTGCTATCACTAAATTAAAAAAAAGTATTTTCAATACTAAAAAAAGTAAATAACGTTATGTAAGAGCATCATTTTATTTCCAACGGGCATTTTTAAACTAAAACTTAGCATATCGCGTTGAAGCTACCCATGAATGCTACATTGTGTTAATTTCAGACAGTAATGTTCAATGGTTTGAAAATTTTTAATGAGAATGGCCATCTCTGTAGATTGAAGACCTTGAAAAACAGAATTAAAAGCTGATGTCTTGTTTAGCATTTGAAAAAGTGACTCCACCTTTAAACATTCAAAAATTCTCATATGAACTTAATTTCTATTCATTTGGCTGCTGTGTACTACTGCATCCCCATAAGATGCCCTGCCTAAAATCAAGCAACGCTATGCAGGCAATGACAATTGATATCCTTTATGGAACAAGAGACTTGTTAGACCTTTTAGAGACAGAGAAAAATATGCCTTAAATTTCAGACTGAAGGTGAAGCCCTTGGCTGCCATCAAATGCATCTTCCCTCAAGATCAACAGAACTAGCCACACAGACTGAAAATCAAGTTCTCATTATCAAATCTCAGGTAACTGCAAGCAACGCTCTTCCTATATTACCAAAAAATACATGATTCCTACATTCCCGCACAGAAGAAATGCATCACTAGAGAGGTCAAAGAGGATGGTTAGGCGATAATAAGAGAGCCTTTAAATTTTATGGCATGTCAGATTTGAGCTGATTTCTCACGGCTAATTCTACACTTCTTGTGTTGGCAACACGTTTGTAGGACATGATGTGAATTCTCACCAAGCATTAGTTTCTCCCACCATTAGCAGTGGATGTCCCATGTGAGATTTAGTGTATCATTGCTACACTCTGAAAGAAATGGTACTGGCCACTGAAAATCGCCCAATACAGAAGACAGTGTATGTTCTTAAACAGATTTCTAAAAATAGGGGTTTGGTTTTGTTTTCATGCCTCTATTCCTAACAGAATATCGATACTGCAAAAGTTGTAAATTGAAAGCCCAGACGGGTCCACATCTGCATGTACTCTGGCCTGAGTTATTTTCATTTCTATATAATACAATTTTAAAACCTTAGAGAGTCATGAAAGCAAAAATGACAATTTCTAAATGCACTCATAGAAGTTATAACAAAAACACACATTTCAACAGTTTAAGTGTCAGCCTGTCTTGTTATCTATAATCACAGTGATTGAAGTTTCTGTATTTCAAAGGCAAAAATAGCAATGATATAATAAGGAAAACCTATTGCAGTTCATTAGTCATGGTACATTAGAAGAAAGAGATTCTCTGGCAATTTTATGGCCATTTTAAAAATGGTGCCTTCTCAAAAGAGAAAGTCTTAAGAGATTCATCTTTCACTTATTTTTCAGAGGCTGGGTAAGCCACATCTAGAAAAACAGTGAATTCAAGCCAGTCATGCAGAGGGAAGGAAGAAGTGATTGGGAGCTGCAGATCCAGTGCAGAGATTTGGCATCTTGTTTATTTGTAGTGCCTGACCTACATCTGAGTACCCAAACACTTAGAGGAGGGGAGAGTTCAAAAACTTGATCAGCATTTGAAAGATGTGATACAGACCTCTGTGGAGAACAGTAAACAAGCAAAATAGGGGAGAAAAGCAGCAGATTTTTTTCCCCCAACAGAGCAATGCTACATCCTATAGGAAGCCTATGCAACTTACGCTGACAATTTTACCCCATGATCAGTTTTTTCCCCATAACGGTAACAATTTTACCATTTTGAGTAAAACGATGAACCCTACATTCTTAAACAAGCCAAACAGAATCTTTGTGTAGTAAAACCAAAATGTGATTAACCAGACTCTACTCTTTGTGATTTTCCTCAATGAAATCATTGTGGAAAGAAGGGGGCAAGGGGAGATTGTGAGAATGAGAGAGGATAATTCTCCGATGTGGACATCAGTTAAATATCTCTGCATATGTATCCAGTCATCCAGAAAATACGTTGATTACAGGCAAGTATGTTTGCTTCTGTGATATTCTTCATAGGTAGCTTTTAGATTCATATAAAGTGATGCACATGGGGGGGGGGGGGAGGGAGCTCAAACCTAATTTTCCATACGAAATTATCATCACTTAGGAACAAGCCCTTAGTGTTAGAAAAGATCATTTTATGAAAATATCAGCTCAGTTCACAAAAGTAGCTTAAAAAAGGAAGCAAGTTTTATGAATTATTAGGACAGAAGTAAAAAGCAAAACAGAACCATGATGCATAGAATCATAGAACGTGCAGTTTCATGAGTTTATAGTGTGACCACATCTTGAATGCTTCAAACACTTCCAGTTGCCCTACTTTAAAATGAATGGAGCAGAAACAGGAAACACGCAGAGAAGGAATGAGATAATTATCAAAAATATGTTATAGCTTCCATATTGAATACTTAATCATCCTGCAAGAAGAAAAGAGTGGGGATATGGCATAGATCTATAAAATCATGAATATCATAAACAGGGATAGGGAATGGCTGTTGAGCATTGCTTCCGATAGAAGAATTAGCTAGACCTTTTGCTGACTTCAAAATACAACTATAAAAAACACAACAATAATTTATTACATTCAATTTAAGCATTGCAACTAAATGAAGCGTTAAAATTGAAATGCTGAATAAACTGAGCTGAAGACCAATGTAAGTACATGCCTGTGGAGAATAATCAGGCTTTCTTAGTTTTCTTTTGAACTGGTTTGTGATACAAGATAAAACAAAATAATTCGCACTAAGTTTTAAATTATGAATGATACGGTGAATTATTAACGTTAAAGGTACATTAGCGTTTACTCTTAGCTTCTACCACTCTTCTCTGTTTAGCTATTCTTTGGTAACACAGACAGCTTTATCAAAGGTAAGAAATAGCAGGCCCTTTTTACACTGTAATTCAAAGCCTACACACAGATATCTAACCTGGGAGCCTCTTCAGTCTCCAGAGAGGACTGTACACGATGACCAGCACCAGAACTAACAAAGGTTTCATCCAGAGTCAGTGATTTAATGCCATTGTCCAAGATCTTTACAAGCTACAGTGAATCACACTGAAGGCAAAGGGAAAATACAAATTAAGGTCCTAGTCTTGCAAACCTCTGGCATCTGAGCTAAAACTACTCGTGTTTGACCTAAGTTTTCTATTTCTCTGGAGGCAAGGAGGTGGACATCAGTGACATATTTACAATTCTCCACCTTCTCTCGCAGGTTTAAAGCTTTCAGCAATGGCTCCCAAGAAAACACCACCCTCTACAGTACCCACCTCCTGCTCTGGTGCAGGGAATGGCTTTCCTGTGGGTGTAAGATCAGCTTGTATCACGCTTTGGATTACTGAGGATATTTTCTCATGATGGAGAAATTCCAACCGGGGAAAATGTACACTGCAAGAGTCTTGGGTGGGAGGCAATAGAAGAATTGGGAAAGAAAAGGAATTGGGTCATTTTTAACCTGCACACTTCCATCATCAGTCGCAACCATCTGAAGATGAAGCATTTAATTTTGCCTGGTATATAAGCTCTTTCTGATACTAAGGAGTTATTCAGAAGTAGAGAGTTAAGAAATCATGGACCATGAAGAATCCAGCCTCTTTTCACTAAAGTTAATCCCAGCTGTGTCACTAAAGCTAATGTGAGCAGAATAAAATAAAATCTAGATATTTTCTATTCCTCTATTATGCAAATTAACTGTGACATGCACAGCTCTATTGCTTACTTCAACAACAGGAGGAAACCCAGGTAAGCTAACACATTTTTCTTTTACCATTTACACTTCAAATTATATGATCACCCACAGCATGCTGCATTGCAAAATACTGCAGGCTGACAAAACACAAGATGAAGATTTCATTGCTTGCAACGAGCATTTCAGGACTGGCAAGAAAATGACTGACAATATTTTCAAATAAAAAATACTATCATTATGGTAAATAGTCATTGGGGTTTCTTCTTGGGCAAAGCCCATCTTAATGTCTCCAATGCTCAGTAAAACATTTTTATATATGTCATTATGAACTGCAGACAATCACCTCCTCCTGAAAAGTTTAGAGACACATTTAAGCTTTTCTAATCAAACATGGAAATGAAATCACCTTGTGGCATTTATGATCTTGATTAAATGAGACTGGTCTTTATTAGTAGTCACTTAGGACTACATCATAACCTGTTTTCAGACTGACTGTCTATGAAACTCTGCCAGCATTGCTCAGACTCTGCAGAGACCACAGTCCACTCTTCCTTCAGCCTTCCCTCCATCGGCAGCTCCAACCAGAAAGGACAGTATCACTGCAAAAAGTGCCTTACATTTCCCAGGACTTCCTTCATTTATTGTATGGCAGAGGAAAAACAATGGCAGGAGGCTAGAAAGGACTTAAGCCCTTGCATCCTTTTAAAGTCAAATTTGCTGGAAAGCCAGCTCTCTTTCCCCAAGATGGTATAGCTCTGAGTACAGCCTTGGAGTCTACTCAGAATATTCAAACTAATGCTGAATCTCTTCTCAACTGCTGATGAAATATCCTTAGATTTACACAAGCTAAGAGCTGTGCAGCTTAAATGCACACACAACACATTTCCTTTATGGAAGACAGAAGTGCTTGGAATTCTTGACCAGATACAACAGGATAATGTGAATTTTGTCAGCAAGTGCTAGGCCAGCATAGCTACTTCCTCTGAAGTTGTTGAAAAATGCATCAGAACAGGCTAAAAGACTAGACTAAGGTGATCTCAACCCATAAAAACACATCTAAATTGCTAACACCGGTCATAAGGAAAAATCAGAACTGAAGGCATTCATTTTCATCCCGAAACGCACATGCAGCCCCCTCCCATTGCACACACCCTTCTGTTTCCCAAATGCATTACAGCACAAGCATGCATAGCACCACATCTTTGAACAAGAGGAAAAGGGATTTCCTGTGAAGAATACTGTAACAGAAAGAATCACAGTAGAAGATTATACATTTCTTATTGGCAATGCTTCAAGGTTTTTTGGTCAAAGAAACCTCAATCAAAACTAACAATATTTCAGTAGGAGATTCAATTAGATCTGACCTGAAATTATTCACTTCCGGTGCTTTCATACACTGGTAATCCCCTGTCCCATACGCAATATATCCCTTTTGATCTAGGTGCACAGAAAATTAGGTAAGTTTGCAGCAGTTTCCAGACAGAGGAAGAGAAAACTTAGTTCAAGCTATAAAGTTAATTGGAGGGGATTTGGAAAGAAAGAGGGTTGCTTTTTCCTGAAAACTCCCTGTACTCAGTCACTGTTGCTGATCAAACACAATTGTTTCATTCAGATTTTGAACATTTGAACATAGGGGGGGTTTTGGTTCACTGGAGCTATTGAGGAAGCTCATGTTGCATCAAAGAATGACATCCTGTTGCAACAAAGAATGACATCTTGTTGCCTTGAATCCACCTTTCCAGGAATAATAATTAATAATACAATAAAATAAGTCACATTACAAGTGACACGTGGGGGTTTTGTGGTCCAGCGTCCCTCCCTCTGAAACCTGAAGCAATAATTTAGGAAACTTTTCCTCCAATTTAACTATGATTTCACTTCAGCAAATTAAAGCATCTATAGACCTAGTTCATGTCAAGTCAACACAGAAGAAGCAGAGTCTAACTCTGAATTTAGCCTTGGACATTTCTGAATACAGCAAAGCCCTGACACTTTGAAATGTTTATTTATTGAACCTTGCCTGCTTCTATGTGATTTCACAAAAAGGCTTAAGGGACCATTGTATGTTTCACAAGCAACCAACCCTCCCTAAAGGATGAATTAGTTTTAAATGCATAGCCAGGCAAACTATTTATACTTGTAGACTAGCATTTTCTTTTTGAAAAACAGCTTGTTAGGATTTTCGTTTAGTCCTGTTTCCTAACATGGTGAAAACTTATCACTATCATTACGTCACTGTAACAAGACACTCCCAATTCCCACAAGAATTTCTCAAACAAAAAAACCCAGATTCTGCAAAGCTACTGGCCTTTCAATATTTACAGATAATTTTAATATTTAATTACTATTTTGTTAGTCATAATAATTCTTATTGTTCCACAGAGTTATTAACTTTGACTATTGCTATTCAAGTTTTTTTTGTCTGTCACCTGTGGAAAACAAAGGATGGTCTGTAGGTAACAGTGAGTAGTCATTTCTGAAGCCAGGGATCTCCCATTATTCTGCAACACTGATAGTGTCAGGTGTTAAAAATAACAAGATGGACAAAATTTTATATGAATTAGTTGCTTTGCAAATGATCAAAGGCAGTCTTATACCTCTACCAAGATTCCTCTTTATGCTTACAGATTCTAGGTCATCTGAAATTTTATAGATGTCTGAAACTGTACTCTTTACCCAGCTACCAAGTACATGTGAGTCCTTAGAACCTGGTAATTTTTTACAGCCTGAGAAGATGTGGCTTTGGAGCAACATAACAGCAGCCTGCTGATCCCTACGAGGTGGCATCGGGGAGACGGAGCCAGGCCCTTCACAGCGGTGGCATGGTGGGAGAACAAGAGTGGAATAGATTGGGGGGTGGGGCGGGGAAGGGAAGTTCACAAAGGATTTAAGGAAAGACTTCTCCCCTGTGTGGACAGTCAAGCAGTGGAACAGGGCCCGGGGAGGTTGTGCTGCCTCTATCCTTGGCAGTTTTCAAGGCCCAGCTGGATAAAGCCCTAAGTAACCCAGTCTGCTCTTATGGCTGACCCTGCCTTCAGCAGGAGGTTGGACTAGAGACCAACTATGTCACAATTCATCAAAAGCCCTCCAAGCTCTCTTCCTCCCCCTTCCCACAGGTATTAAAAAAACCAACTGATTTTTATTAAGAATGAGAGTTTCAGAAATATTCTTGCCCCGATTTCCCCCTCCTGTTTTGTATCAGACAAAACATTTCCCCAATGTCCTTCATTTTCAGATGTGTAAGGAAATTATATTTAAATAACAGCCATATTGTATGTTACATTACATATTTGACAAGCGTTCAAGGCAGCTGGCTTTACACACTTCACAGATAAAAGAAACTGGCTGACTGAAGATAAAATACACATATAAACATAAAATAGGCATGATATTAGCAGTAAAAAAAAAAAAAAAAAAAAAAAAAAAAGTATAGAAGAATCAAGATATGTTACCAGATAATGATTTTTCAAGGATTTTCCTTTTACTTTCCACTGGTTTTAAGTTTTTATAGATATTGGATCTCATAAATAAGACAACATGACTGACTATGAACATAATGCTCTGCTCTGTTCAGCTGTATGCAACACCACCAAACATAAATTCATCTGCCGGGACACAGAGACAAAGAAGGAATGTCATGAATGTGTAGTGCTCCTTTTAAGATTCATAAGTTGATTGGAGATTTTATTTATAAAATAAGTTTCTGAATGTCTCGGGAAATCTCACTCAGCCACTCTGGTTGGTAAAGAAAAGGTCACTGACTGAAGATGGAAAGCAAAGCCCTAGACTACTACTGATTCATTTTCTTAATGATGTAACAGACATTGACCACAGAGTGACTTTTGCATCTGTGCTGTTCACATTTGGAATCTATTTATATTTCTTCCACAAAGCCAGTCTTGGTTCTTTTAACCTCATTACTGCTATCCCCTGTTTCCTCACTAGACAGCAATTTGGAAAAAAAAGTCAAACAGAAGAAGTGATTCGTATGCACTGTGAATAGAGTCAAGCGCTTAAGACTTTTTTGTTTCAGAAGCATTCTTTTCTTCCTGACAATGACACCTGCAGAACTAAATTTAGGTATTTATCTGCTTCTGGATATGTCAGAGTACCTCAGAAAGACTTACTCCATAAATTCCATAGTCTAGGCTGCTTAAAGTCAGAAAAGGAAGAAAAGAGCTCATTTATATACCAGGACCCATTATCACAGAATCACAGAATGGTAGGGGTTGGAAGGGACCTCTGGAAATCATCTTGTCCAACCCCCCTGCTTGAGCAGGTCCACCCAGGGCAGGGTCTGTCCCCTCATCTAACCCGCACTTCCTAAGCTTACCTATGAGGATGTTATGGGAGACAGTGTCAAAAGCCTTGCTGATAACGGTACACAGTACATTCTTACATCACAGAATCCACCTATCATGAAAATAAACAAGTTATAACTTTAAATGATTGGGGATATTCTCCTTTTTCTCTAACAGGGAAAAAGAGAACAGGATTTTTTCAAACAGCCTATTTTATTGAAATGAGGAAATACTGTTGAAATACCCTTATAAATGTCTAGATCATCATCAGTAATGCCTTCCAAATACCATCCATACATATTTCTATTTTTAAGGTTGGACTGTTCTTGAAAGCTGCTAAAAAAAACATTTATTCATAACAGATAAAGCTATACCCTGTCTATGCATTTCTCTCCATTTGAGAGACCATCCCAAATGTTGGTAAAATTTTTGGAATTACTTTTAAAATTTTAAAAGAACCTAAGTCCTGTATTTTAGTTTTCTTCCAAAACTAACATTCAAGGACCAGATCCTGTAAACTTTATCTCACAAGTAATTCATCAGAATGCAAATAAATCCTTTCAATTCTGCAAGACAGACTCAACAAATACATATCACTCTAGTAATTAAAGGTTACCCATTCAAACACTACACATATTTTAGCTTACAACTTTAACAAGAACTGATGTGAATCAGCCCTTTCCCTTAGGAAGTCTATTTTCAGGAATGCAGCAAAGTCCTTTCCAGAAAATCTGGTTAAGTGTATCACGTATTTACACATTTAACAAAAATTTTATTAGCTCTTAGAAGCAATATTATTGAGGATTGAGAGTCTTCGGTTACAGAACACTTGTATCTGGTAATCCACCACTTCCAAACCAGAACACGCACTGTGCTGCATTACAAGTCATCTAAGGTTACTACACCTTTTGCATACATCTTTTGTCTATAGGATGAAACTCAATGGAATTGTCTTTCTAAAAACAAAAAGGGTGCTACAGCCTGGCACAGCCATAAAACTCTGCAGCCAGCCTTTTAAAAAGTTATTTTACCTATAGTACAGACCTCGATCAACATACAGAACCATTGCCTGGAGAGCTGTGCCTGTTGAAAACAGCCAGCTGTGTGTCTCGTTTAGAGAAAGGATTTGTTTTACTTTCTTTTTCTCTTCAGTCAAATTCATTAAACACTCACATTTTTCATTGCCCCTTTACATACCTTGGTCTTATGCTCATTTCTGAAAGTTTGCTTTTGTTTTAGTTATTAAACTTATATCATCAAAATACTGTGATTTGGGAACTCTGCACTTAGCTATACCCAGAACAGCACTGAAAATCTGTATCACTAACTCTGCCCCCCAATTTCCACAAATGCCATAAATACTGCTATAAAACGTCAGCTCTGCAGTAACTTTCATAAAAGTACCTCACCAAAAAAAAAAAAACCCCAAACAAAAAACCCCCCAAGCTCAAGAGCTGCAGTCTTGTGCTAGAAGAAAAGTCCTGATAACTAACAACATCTTTAAGTTTAAAGAAAGTCGTACTAAAATTTTTTGTTGATTGTTCACCTCTAAATCATTACAAACCTGAAGTTACAGTGTATTTACCCTGTAGTCTGTAGTGATTACACACTTGCATGACCTATTATCACTTAGTGACTATTTATTTCAGCTCTGTTCCAAGGCTGAGAAAAAAACTTGGATTGGAGCTGACATGGCACCGCAGCCAAACGGTTACAAGAAGTAATTGGGCAGCAAGCCTGAATGGTCTTTTCATCGCTTTTATTTAAAATTATATTGGTTAGGGATTACTTCCCTCCTGTTTTAACTTGGTACACAATTTTACGTGGCACATCTCATCAGCACGTAGCAACAAAATGCTGTGTTTCCAAGGGAACCAAAAGGGAGCATTCCCACGGGGCCTGAAGCAAGGTGAGCGTGCTGTGGCTGTAGTTGCTAACACAACAGACAAGGGCTGTTATTGTTGCAATGCTATCTCACAAGGAAAGGGAGAGAAGGGAAAAAAAAAAAAAAAAAAAAAGAGTACCACTACTGAAACCCTTCATGTGTGAGACCGCCTCACAGCAGGTCAAGGTGCCCCAGGAGAAGCAGCCAGGAACCACATTTCAGCCCTTTTCGATCTCGCTATGCACTAACCTCACTCCCAGCCTCTTCCCCCCGACAACAGCACCTCACTTCCCAAGCCTCCCGCATGCTCCTGCAAGGCCAGAGCATGGTGCCAGGGGGTGTTGTGCATAACTTAAGATTTTTCCATATGAGGGGAATATACCTTGGAAGTTTAAGATAATACCTTGAAAAATAAGAGCTTTGCTGGCCTGGCCTTTCCCTTTTCCCCCGTCTATACATTGATAATTGGTATCTTTACATTTTGGTCATCAGTGCCAGTGGCTTTAGCACAGGTTTAAGTATATTTTATCTAATTTTTGTAAATACACTTGTGATCATGACTGTAAAGGTAAGCGACAACCAGTCATTAATTAGAAAAACTTGCCATCCTGATTTAAAATAGTTAGTAAGAAAAGGAAATCAGTTTGAGCTGGATTTCTCTCAACTCAAAACATCATGGATTTCTAAAAAAGGTCTTTACCCTCCTGCTCAAAGAATCCATTTCTCCCAAGCTTTCCAACTCTTTTCTGTTTGCAAGGTTAAGTTTCACCATCAGTTTTATGTCCAAATGTAGTTTTCTATTACATTTGAACAAATAGATTGCATCAGTCTGTGAAATCCCAAATAAAATACACAGAATCAGGATTTAATGACAATCCAGCTGGTAGGAGATACTGCCACTCAATAATACACGTACAAGGAAATTTCATTTGTATGAAGTAAAATACGATTTATCATTAACCTACTAAAGAAAATTAATGGAAATCTGTGGAAGTAAGCTTTTCAAATAAAATTGCATTAATGAGAATAGGAATAAAGCAAAAATAGAATCTGGATGACACTTTTGGTAGGTGGATCCCTAATTAAACAGTTGTCTATGACACTGCTGGGAAAAAAAACCCAGACCTTTTTCCCCCACAAAGACGACGCATCTATTCATAAAACAGTTTCTCAACCAATTTAGTTCCTGTATATCCGTCTCATTTCCACATGGATACAGAAATGAAGCAAGTCCCATACCAGCAAAGCATAAGCATAAGCTTAACTTTAAGCAGGTGGGTATCAATTTTAAACTCCATGCTTGATTGGTTTTCTTTAATAGACCTCTGAAATCAATAGATTTATTGCAGACATACTGAAGGCTGAGAGCAGAAATTAACCAAAATATATAGGTCATTTCTAAAGACCAAGCATATATTTTGCACGTGCATAGATCAGATGACAGAATGGAAATCCTGAGCAAATACCCTCCACAGGCAACAGAGGGAAAAGGGAGAGGCTGAAGCTTTCTTGGGCCTCCCCACCCAATTCTTACCTGCCTGTCATCAGGTTCTTGTGTCTGCTCTGTCCATCCAATTTCAAAGCAAGCCTACAAGAGCCTTGCTCCTAATTTATGATGGTAGTTTCCTTTGAGAAGCTGTATATGAAACCATTTTTACACCATTTTCAAAATTTGCATAATTCCCAATACAAACAACCCCAAGTTTTGAAAGTATCTGCACTCTCTGCTTCACAGTTAAAAAAAAAAAAAAAAAAAAAAAAAGGCCTGCTTTTACTGTTGTAAAAGTCACCCCTTCTGTCCTAGCCTTGGTCACTCTTAGTATGGAATTTAAAACTCTTTTTCTGAGGGACGGTATTCTACTGCATTCCAAGCACTGCACATGGATGCAGCCTTTGGGAACATGACAAATAGTGAGTACATCCCAAATCCAAGTCTCAACCAAAGATCCCAAGAGGACATCATTCCTGAATCTTTGCTTCGTAATCCTACCGCTCTTACCTTCTCTATTGTACTCTAATCCTCCAAACTTTGCCATGCTTGTGGAAGCAAACCAGTGCAAGGAGCAATGTTTATTTCAGGAGGATACTGCACTGGAACATGCAGAGATGTCTGGAGATTCAGTTTCATCAACATGCCGCACTCACAGTCTTTTTAGAATTACCCTGTACTAAATACCAGTACACCCTGTAAATACACATTCACGGAATGTGGTCTGAATAAAATTCAGTATGAGGATGTTAAAAGGTATAAATATGCAGGCAGTACAAGCTGCAATTCCTAGCTTTTGTAGTTAAACTCAATTTTCTTCAGATCCCCACTCAAATTTCACTTTTATCATCAGGCATTCAGGACTTAAGAACTACTGATGAGAAGATCAGGGAACATAAATCTTTAACAGTGACATTCTTCACTGATTTGGTAGAATCAACTCATGCAAATTACTGGTCTCTGGAATAACTCTTTTTACCACTCTCACCTCTTGTCTATCTTGGTCTTTTGGTACAAAGATTATGTCTTCCCAGCACGCATGGAAAGAAGCCCCAGAATGCAGCTCTCGACACCAGATAAATCATAATAAATGTGATAGCATAGGTAAATTTTTTCATTTTCTGTAAAAATTGAAGTAGCATTTATTTCTTGACCACCCTCTTCAAGAGGACATTTCTATGTTATCATACCTTATATAGTGAAAAAATTCTGACAAAAGCACTACTACATTTTAATATGATTTAAAGTTTTCTTGAAAAATCATTTTTAGAAGCTAAATTTTTGTCCAAATATATTAGTTGTAGCAAAACTTCTTTGGAAAAGTGTTTCCAGGTAAAGGACACAATTTTCACCATTCAAGTTAACCTGGAATAGCAGGTGGTTTGGAGAGACAGGTCTTCGCCTGAGACAAAGACTTAGTCTCAAATCTCTTCTGTTTCTGATTCAAAGCAGAGATGAAAATGCATTAGCCACATTCCTGGCAAGCCCTTAAACACCAATTCATAGGCATTGTCCAGAAGGGTACATTCTCCTATGAGTGGTCGTTTTATTTTGTTCTTAAAGTCTCATATTCATCCTGACATAAAAAGGGAGAAGTTTGAAATTCTTAAAAATTTTCCAAGACAGAATTTTTTTCCATCATCACCCACTTCTAATTATATCAGATCCCTGTGATTAATATTATTATTTTGGAAGTGTATATTATTATTTTAGAAGCATGGTTTGCTCATGCATGCTACAACGTTAATTCGTTGCACAAATTAGAGTGTGCGCACTGAAACCATGTTTAAGTAATTCAGTGCACTCTTAGCTTTTATTTCCCTTTTATTTGAAGTTGTTAAATGTTGTGCTTATGAAGAAAATGGCATCATCACGCAATGACCTATAGGCTTTGAATTATGATAAGCATTTCAATTTGGAATGCTGTTACATTGTCAGAAATCTACCCAAAGGTCTTCTCTGAGAGCATAACAGTAGTTCAGGAGGTAGCAAAATTGATAAGCGTTTAGGGCATGGAAAGTTATCTGCATTCAAAAAGAATATAAAGTGTCAAATTCTGGCAGTTGCTATGCAGAGATGTATAAGAAATAGTTTCATTCTGTAAGTTAGCTTGACCGTACTGTACAGGATGCTGTCATGACAATGTCTGCATGCCTGTTTTAATAGCCCAGATAGAATGTTTGTACTGTATGAACAGCTGTAGGTCTGAGGAGGCTCATTGATGTTCGGTATGTACCAGTACGTACTAAACAATTACCTCTGGCCAATGCTCCCAGCTAACTGTATTAAGCATGCAAAGTTCTCAATTCTTGTGATCAGTATTACAATAATTTGGATTTTTCTTAACACATGGCATTGAGGGGAGTTTTAATATTTTTCTAAAAAAATAAAAATCGTAGCCCCTATCATTGCAGAGAAAAATACAGACGTGCTCAAGAAACAAGACAAGGAAGTACATATATTTTTAATCTTTTGATTTTCAAGGTCTGATTTATAACGTGTAAGATTAGTCACATCTCAACTGTATCGTAGGTCTGAGCTGTTTAAGGCTGAATGGGTTGCTGATGCAGCTTTAAAAAGCCTCCACAAAAACTGCCTTCTTATCTGAAAAATGCTTTCTAAGTGTTCACTTAACGCAGCTGACCTTATTTTGGCCAGCCAGATGAATATAGATGCTAACATTATATGGTGTCATTAGGATGTGTGAGTAAAAACTATCTTCTTTCATCACCACCAAGAATGAAAACATAGCCCATGCAACTTCAGCATCTGCAATTTATGTTCTAAATAAAAACTGTGTAATCCCCATGTAACTGGTAAGTTTAACGTAGCACTTCACAGTAGCCTGAAACCCATTACTGGCAGCCCTGGGAGAGAAACCATTAGTTGGACCAGGTTTTCATACCCACTGTTCACTCACTTGAGTAAAATGTATCCTGAGGAAATCTTAAATACAGCCTATTTTTTCCAGGGGTGGTACCTCAAGCAGAGAGATGGGAAGGAAGTAGATTGGGAGAAAGATTAATGTCGCTTAAAATTCCTCAAGCTTTTGAATTTACTACTTCTTCCAGAAGGAAGTTGCAGTGGCTTTTGAGGTCCCCAGTGAAATGCAAGACTCAAACTTCACTACAGAAGGGTCACCAGGAACATCCAACTAGTCTAACTAAATACTGCTGCTCAGTGCTCAAGTGCTGTTTTGATCAGTTCTTGTGATGAGGCGAAACTCTGTAAGCACAGCACCTGGCACGTATTATTTCTTCTGATCAATTATACATTTAGAGAACTGCAAAGAGAGGATTACTGTAAATTCAGTATAATCAAAGGATAAGGAGGCTTTATCCCCAAACCCACCTGCAACTCACAGGCATGATTTGCAGTACTTTTGATGTTTTATCTGCTAGAAAACCTGTCTTTAACTGAACCGTGGGTATTTGACACTATCTTGAAATACCTGGAGGTATGCTAAATGTCTTTGCTCCTCACAAACTTTTTCTGCCTGGGCTCTTTATTTTCTCAGAGTATAAAAGTCTATTTTTCCTTTTTTATTCCCATTTCCTTCTACATGTTGCTGTGTCATGTGTGTGCTCCCCCCATCACAATAAGACATCACAGGATAAACACGCAACTCAGGTTTTTATACTTAGATTTTGATTAACATTGTTTTAAGGACAAAGACACTCCATACCCTAAGAAGGCAATACCTATACTATTGGTTCTAGGACGTTTGTTAGGAAGCAAGCACTGCAGAACTGCATTTTATTATCTAAAGGATGATGCTTAAAAATAGGAAGAATCTTCTGAGAATTGCAACAGAAACCTTAATGTTCTGTCTTGCAGCCAAGCCTGCTCAGTAATCTTCCAGGCCTGCCTTTCCTAGAAGGAGAAAGACAAGTAAAGAGTTGACACTGCCCACAGAAATCTACTTATTAATGACTTAGAAATTGGAGAAGCTCTAATTTCACACTTTGGAAAAAGAAGTACTTAAAGAATATGGTATACAGAAGTCTGTTTAACCTTTGAAGTACAAATGTTATACAATGAGTTTAGTTTTAATTAGTATCTGACTTGCAGTATTACAGTAGCAGGGCAGTATCGATGGAGATTTTTGCAATGAGATTAGGGGACCACAGAATTGAATGTGCATCCACTTAACATGCATTTTAGTTTGTGATTTACTGCATAACAGGCAAAGAATAAGACTAACAAGAACTTTTCAATACTGACAAATTCTGAATACATCCAGGAAGAACTTAAGTGATGGTTATATACAGATCTCAAACCCCCAAAAGAAACCCTATTAAGTTGTAAATTCTAATGACCTAGATAATTTCAAATGTTTCCTGGTGTTTATTTAGTATAAACCCCAACAAAACAAAACAAAAAACCCAACCTGTTTGTTTGGGGTTTTTTTTATTAATCCCAGCCTGATATATATAGAATCTGCATGGCAAAGTACAGGCAGAAATGGGGAATAATCCTCCCAAAAGAAAAAAGATTGACTTTCTGAAAAAGCCATCATTTCCATTTTAGCCACAAAAAAACCTCCTAAAAATAATTTTTTTATTATGCTACGTTGCCTAAAAAAGAGAAGAAATTACTGCTCCCTTGCTGAAGCTAGTGATTACCTTCTAAACACTTTGCATTTCACATAGATTAGAAATTTAAATCTCCTTGCCCAGGACAGACAGGCTAATATGCTTGAGAGAGACAATGCTTTAGCCTGCCATAAATTAGCAAAATCCAATTGACAAATAGTATCCCAAAACGCTGTAAAATATACCACACTGTTTAAAATTCAGAAATGCTTAAAATTCACATTCTGAAAGGAGTTGTGCAAGCAAAAACATCACCAGGGAGTTCATGGAGAGCGCACACATTAAGGATGCAAGCGTGGTCAGAGAGAACTCCATTTAGATTCAACTATATATTATCAAAAGGATGGTTTCCGGGGGTGAAACAGTACTGCTCACCAGAAGACTGCATAACATCAGCTTAATTTGAAAGCTCTCCTGGAACACACTATTTTTTTCTCCACAGAGAGAACTGAACACACACTTCAAATAGAGTTTCGATGATTTAAACTCTGGAAGTAAAAGATTAAGCTCTCAACTCAAAAGAGGTGTAGACTTATAAATACTAGTACATTCAAAGGAGCACAGGATGTTGGTCGCCATTTTCAGATAAACATTTTCTTTTGGCAAAAAATACTGATTCACTGGAACCCAATTGCTTTTCCAGACTCTGCCCCCCCCGCCCCGCCCCCTGGAAAAACACACATATTCAGTGATAGTACTGGGAAAGGTTTTTCCAGTTCAGGTAAGAATTTCTACTCAGAACTATTCAAAAGGAAGGAGACTCAAATGCCCTACAGCCAGAACAGACAATGGCCCAAAAGTTAGGGTGGACATGAGGGGTGGGAAAAACCCAGCCATAAATCCCTGCTCTACCAATGCAGAAGCATTACCTCATTTGTGTTCCAGTGAAGAAAGGAGTTGTATTTTAATTCTGCAACAAAAATGTTCTCCTGGCATATTGACAGCAAAAGGAAGGTGAAGGGTGGTGATTCAGAGGATCTGACCTCAAGTCCTGTCTCTGTCCCTGGGTAGCTAAGTGGCCTGGAGCAAGCCAGAGGACTGGATGTCTCCCTTTCCCCACATAGGAACTGGGGCTGGTATAGCTGAGCTACCTTCCATAGGCAGTTGAAGATAAATGTTTGTACCAACACTGGCTGTGTTCAGCACTATTAAAGTATTAAACATGATCTCAAGTCCCTTCAAGTTGATTAAAAACCATGGAATGCTTCTGATCAACTGAGTGCTTGCACAAGCTTACTATATGGCAAATCTGACACCAATCCAAACTGTCCTTAAATGATCCAGGACACTTGGACAACACAGCCCAAGAATCTTTCTGAGCTGCTTTCTGACTGTATTCCCACAGAAAGTAATATCACTTGTGGAGAAAGTCGTAATGTATAATTTTGTGCAATTGCAGCTTAGAAAAGTTAATTGTAAGAGTTCCTTCTATCCCTGGCACAATACATATCTTTTAATAAACAACACTGTAATTGAGTGCAATTGTCCACCACAAACCCATTCCATGTACCCAGAGGCAATTATATTAATACTTGAAATACAGAAGGAAGTGCAATTATCATATCAATTAACCTTTAGGACAAAAATGCTTTGACAGACTAGCACTGCTACAAGATAGCAGTAAACATGCATGTAGTTTCTTTTAGAAGCTCACTGTAAGTGCAGATGAGCTACTCACATTTAGAATTTCTGTAGTGCTCACTCCTATAGCATTTAAGTTCTCACACATTAAATAAAAACACCATATGCATCAAGGATGGGTTGGAGGCCATTTTATGAACATTAAATTGTTTCCTGCTTTTTTTTCTTCCATTCTAAATGGCAAGCATCTCATCTGTTATTATAAGACGAGAGTAAGACTAGGAAATACAGGTTCTTTGAGAACCAATATAAAGATCACATTCAGACACCACCCACTGTCCCCAAAGCAGAATTGCTTTGTATCTGAGATTTAACTATTGATCAAATATTATCTACATACTACAGAATGTCCACCTCAACATTTCTCAACAGTTTTGAATGAAAACAGGCAATCTCTATTGATAGGTAGAATGGCATCAAGCCAGCTTGAATGTTTCCACTCCAGACAGCATTACATGCCTTCATCTCCAGCGTGATCACCTCAGCAAGAACACATAAAACTTCAGCTCTGTGGAAGAGGCAGTATAAAGAATGTACATCATATGTATCCTCCTTATATGATACACAGCATAAATAGTGTACAGGCTGTTGAAAACAGATGACATGAGGGGTTTGGGTTTTTTATTTTTTTGGTGTCTTAAGTGAGGAGAGCTTCATTTTACTGATGTTTGAGGTTTTGAAGAAGCTTCACATAAACACCATAACTGTTCAATATTACGTTTACAAAAGACAGAGAAAAAAGGGCTGTGTGCTCTTCTGGTTTCAAGTAAAATGATTTGGAACAGTATTTACAACTTTCCACCAGACAATGAGTGAGGCATCATACACAGCAATCCGAACAAATGTGACACATGTCAGGAACTTATCTCCACAGTAACTAACCAGAGGGTAGCTCAAGGGCACACATTTAGAAACCAAAGATGGTCCATACAATTTTGTTACTACTTCACAAGAGCAAAATGGGGGGGACATGATGACACACCAAACCCTGTCTTGTATTGTAGGGCTCTGAGTTAGTTATGATGATGCGATTGTGACTGGCACCATTTTAATACCTCAGACTTAGTCAAGCAAGTCTATAAATAAAGCAGTTTAAAAAAAAAAAATACACACCACACTGATTTTCAATTTAATACATCATAGGCCCCTAACTTCAAAAACTGCAATCGTTTGCAAGAATGTTCACGTCAAGAGGAATTTAAAGCACCCAAAACTGTTGAAGAATCTTCTAATGGAGGCCTATAGAATGCAATATATTGCAATGCCAAGTTATGCCATAGCTAAGCTAAGAAATTTTATGCATTAAGGTGACGTGCTTTGAAGAAAATCCTGGAAATCTGCATGACAATACCTGACCTGCAGAATTATAAGTAGAATGCTTCATGTTCCCCCAGCCTCCCTTCCAAACATTAATACATTCAGTGAAATGCAGTTTTATACTATGCTGCTTTGACCTTTGCAGTATTTTATATTTTGAGCAAATGGGCATTCCATCCCTTTCCCAGAGGCTAGTGAGACTGTAAACAGGAAGAAATGAGGAATTGCAGCCAATCTAGTTACAGAATATTGAAGAGGTCCAAGAAGTGCACCAAGCCAGTGTAAACTGCAAAATGAAAGATATGAAGAGCCCTTTATTGGGGGTGTGTGTGTGTGTGTGGAAGTAATAGAAATAAAAAGTAATAGAAATAAAGCATGCAATCAGTATTGACCCAATTGCCCCAGGGGAGAGAGGGAAACCCACAAAACATACCTACCAGGAACTGGAAAATGCAAACCTATTTCAATGTTGCAGGCAAAGATAGGTTTCAAAATGTCAAGCAACTAAATGTATCTACAAGTTGTTTTGCACTAATATCACAGTACACTTAAGTCAGAATTTAATTGCACTAATACAATTGCACCAGTGTTAATAGCAAATAGCTGTGGTAGAACTATTGGAACGCCATGACTGCATGACCACAATATGTCTGGCCAGAGTCATTCCCACGGGCCCTTACACACACTCTGGAAAACAGATACCAGCCATGCACAGATATTGTATTCATAAAACTGCTACCTCTAAGAAAGCTGCGTATTTAGCAAACTACACAGTAGAGTTATTTTGACAAGGACACCAAAACCAAAACAACAACTGCTGGGGTTCAGACAATCACAACAATACCCGTAAAAAATATGCCATCAAATCTGGAGACAAGAGACAGTCACGTAATGCATTTTTCAGCACATAGCCAAGGTAGCTAAATCACCCAAATAGCCTCCTCTACTTCTAGGTAGGTTCCTCCTGCAGGTGAGCAGACACCTGGCATAGGGGTCTGCCCCACCCTCGTGAGACACCTACAGAGAAACCAGTGGAGAAGAGCCCTGGGTTTGGAGCAAGTGGCAAGCCTTGATTTCACCCCATCAGCCTTCTCCTCTGCTAGCATTCACCTTGTTAAGAGACCACCCTTCTGTCATCAACCAGTTCACCACACTTGGAATCACAAGTAAGCGTCAAACAAGCAGCAGCAAGTGACTTCAGCTAAGGTTTCTCTTTAGCCTCCTCTAGTGTAGTCCACAACTTCTTATTGTGTTATCAAGGTCCCCCCTCAACACAGCCTCATGCCCAACAGTTTCTTATCTGCTCCCAAGGTGGCTTCACATTTTTTCCCCACTTTTCTTAATTTCTCCTTTTAATGTTTTCGTGGTTTAACCTGGCAGGCAGCTAAACACCACACAGCCGCTCACTCACCCCCACACCCCCAGTGGGATGGGGGAGAGAATCAGAAGGGCAAAAGTAAGAAAACTTGTGGGTTGAGATAAGAACAGTTTAATAACTAAAATAAAATAATAATAATAAAAATAATAATATTGATAATGATAATAATATTGTAACAAAAAGGAAAACGACGAGAGAGAGAGAGAGAGGGAAAGAAAACAAAAAAAACACATGCCAGGTGATGCACTCGCTCACCACCTGCCGACCAATGCCCAGCCAGTCCCCGAGCAGCAATCGCTCCCCCCGGCCACCTCCCCACCATTAATATACTGAGCATGACGTCATATGGTATGGAATAGCCCTTTGGCCAGTTTGGATCAACTGTTTTAGCTGTGTCCCCTCCCCTTCCAGCTACTTGTGCAGCTGGCAGAGCATGGGAGGCTGGAAAAGTCCTTGACTAGCGTAAGCACTACTTAGCACACCGATGTTTTAGTTGTTGCTATCAACATTATTCTCATACTAAATCCAAAACACAGCACTATACCAGCTACTAGGCAGAAAATTAACTCTATCCCAGCCGAAACCAGGATAAATGTTTTTGCACATCAACTGTCCTTGGACATGATCCAGCCTGTTGATTCCTATAGCATCAGCCTTCGGGACAGTGATGTTTTCCTCTTATAAAAACTTTCTATGTTCCCTGGGTAAGGCAAGCAACCATGGCTATTCATTTAATTAGCGTCAGGCCTATGGTAAATCCCAAGAATATATATCTGCTGCCGATATTCTGAATTAAAGTAGCAGCTCTTGTGATGTTTGGAGAATTATAAATAAGAACAAAAGTTATCTAATGAGAGGTAGTAGCTAGAGAGGCAATAGAGAGTAGTACAAAAGTCTCTAAATATTCCAGGTTCTTCTGAGGAAAAAGAGTGATTACTGGCACCAAGAATAGTGCAAAGCTTGTTGTAACAAGAGGCCAAAACTGAATCTACCACCAGACAAAATAAAATATACTTGTGATTATTGGGCCTTCCTTAGGGGGATTTCTTTCTTCCATCTGAATTGAAACTCTCAGAGCTTTCCTCAGTCCAACTTAACAGTGACTTGAAGTTAAAGTTAACTTTCTGGCGCCCTGACCTTCTGCTTTTCGGAAATCTCCTTTACGTTGGTTGAAAATTGTTTTTAATGCAGGTCAATAAAAGTGTGGGGCAAGGGGATATTATGATTCCTGAAGGGTTTCCTCAGACCTTACGTTACTTCTTGAGTAAGAATTTGAGATGCTGCTTTGCAGTTTAACAGCCTCTCTTGGCCTTCCTTTTGCCTATGAAACATGGCTGTTGGAGCTCAGTGACTCCTCAAAGTAATGTAAATGACTTTTTCCTTTCCACACTGAGCCTTCTGCATTTGTTGCATGTTTAATCAGAGCTATTCCACCCATTCACAAAGGGCTCCAATGTATAATTTATGAAGAACTATGAACAATAGTCTCAAGAAATTTACATTTATATCTTGGGACCAATGCAATTGCTGCTTTTTTTTTTTTTTTTTTTTTAAATAATATATACAATTTTAAAGAAAATCAGACTGAAGGAGAATAATGAAAAGAATCTTAAACACTGAGGAAATAAGTAATGCTGAAGCAGCAGCAACCTCAAATTGTAAAGCATTAACAACAGCGGGGGAAAAAAAAAAAACCAATCTTCAATCACCCCGAAACCCCCAGGTTTTCAGAGTTCAATGACACTTTGTATCATGCACTACAGAATGCAACACAAGGAACAAAAAGCCCTGTTCTTCAGAACCGAAGTTCCCTTCTCACACAAATCTGATGCCACAACGTATTGCTTAAGGTAATGCTTTGGGGATGGGGACAATTTGTTCCTGCTCTCTCTGACCAGGACAGTCCCACCCTAAATACATTAAATGCTCTATCAGAAGCACAAAAGCCAGCATCAATTGCCAACATGTTGCCCTCAAAGATTAACCCGCGCTAACTTAATGAAGAGGAAGAAATATATTTGGATCTCCTCTCCCAAGACTTTTATTAGCATTTTGTTGTTTATCACATCACAGAGCTCTTTACTCATTAATTTAAGAGCTCTCTGTCACAAGGAACCATAAGGAAACTATTTACTGGTCACATATGCAAGGTATGTAAGGAAACAGTAGGATAATTGTGCCAGTGAAACCGCTTCCAAATAAATTCATTTGAAAGGAAAACTGGACCACAATCAGGCAAATGTATGAGGAAGAATAAAGCTTCATAAATTAATACCAATCTATAAAATTATGGTACACAAATATGCACATACATTTGTGTAATGATTTAAACTAGGGAAAATAAAGAAATACAAGCTATGAAAGGAGGAGATGGGAGGAGAAAGAGAGCAAGAAAAGTAAAAGAAAAAAGCTTGTATTTCCTTTCAAAGAGAAGAGGACTGTTCTAGAAAGGCTCTGGAAAGGATAGACCAGCCCAAAAAGGTTTGGGGCAGGCAGACATGGCCTTGAAACGTGGCAAAAGTTGATTTTACTGCCTAAACTAGTGTCAAAGAAGGAAAAAGGGGAAGAAGAGACACATGCCTGGGGTAATGCAGGCTGTGCTGCTCTTCCAGTCCTGCCATTCAGCACAGTTTTGGGGAAGGCAGCAGCAACGGGCCCTGCTACAGCAGACGTGTTAGTAGTGCAAGGCGCTGGGTTATGCATAGCCCTACTAGCGTTTTGCAAAACCCCACAGAGGGTGGTACATTTTAAGAAATGTTCAGACAATGCTAGAACATAACTTGCTACATTTCTATGAAATAAAGAGATGCCAACTTCAAGGCTGCAAGTACTTCATTTTACTCCCTTTTGTTCCCAAAAGCAGGATAGCTATTTTACAAAGCAGGTATTATTTAAACCTGAGCATCACAAGCAGGCAAAGGGAACCTTCAAGATTCTGGCAGCAACAGGGGAAAGGCATGATAAAGGCCATCTAGTCTCCAAACCAAAACACTGCTGGCTCCTATGCCTCACCTCACTTGCTCACTGAGCAAGTGTCATTGTCCAGTATGAGCGTGACAGGTTTAATTCACAGAAAATTACAAAAATGTCAGACCTCACTCTGAGTACATCCAAACAATCGGGGACAAGCCCAAGTTATTCCTACTGCAGTCAGTGCTGTTTTGCTGTTGCTTGCAACAGGAGGAATTCTTCAGTAAATGTTGTCTAAGGTCAGGATCGGTCCATGCCACATATACGGAAAATTTCAGTAAAAACACATGGATTGCAAGTTATCACTGACTGCAGCCCTAACCTCTGCTGTTTGTCAATTCTCAAAATATTTCTCATTCAGATCCCAGTAGTCATAATAAAAAGACTCATCCATCTTTATTACTTCAAAGGGAATGCATTAGCATCTAAAGTGTCACCTAATTTTCAACACCAACTATGTATTTTCTGGTGAACAATTTACATGGAAACCATATCCACAGCACACAGAAAAGATGATTAATGTCCAATCAAATATAACAGTTTCATCCTAACAAATATTTTGTTATCACCAGTCACTATGATTTATTGTGATCTATAAAGCTCATGCTCTCTCCCTCTTAAAAAAAAAAAATAAAAGAAAAAAAAGAAAAGAAAAAAGAAAAAAAAAAAAGAGAGAGAGACTATCTTTATAAAATGAATTTGTGTGTTCCCCACAGGAAAATTGCATTTTTGACCATTTTCAAAATAGATGAAAATAGCATTATGAAATGTCACAAATCTTGCCTTCCTAATAGAAATCCTGGTCTGTTGTGGGCTCAGATATGGCCCATGTGAAATGGCTTACAATTATGGCTCCCATTTATATCTACTTTGTTGTTCAGCTCAGTTGTAAAGGAAAATTCTCCTGCAACTATAGATCCTGGGCCAGACCCTCAGGAGGCGCAAGCCAACACAGCTCCATTAGCCAGCTCTTTCTCTCCCACAGCATTTCCCTGGGGAACTTTAAGGACACTGTATTATAAGTGGGTTCCCACACGACAGCCGCTGCCTGAGGACACGAGAGAACGCTACAGTGTCAGGCTCAAGTCACTCAGTCTTTCCCATTGATAACAGCACGTCAGCATCTAACAGGGGAACCCATGGGGTCGGGGATCCCAGGAAAAAAGGGCAGCAATAGTAACATCACCTGCCTTGCGAATGTTGTGTTATACAACTACCTACCTACCTAAATCCTACCACTCACCCCACTGCCCCTCATTTCCCAGGCAATGTTTAAGAATGGTCCCTGCCTCAAGCTAACTCACGAGAAATAGCCTGAGTGCAGCTCCCTATTTTGGTGGGTGTGAGAGTTTAGTAATATGGACACAGGCCACTGCATGCCAGATGGCTGCAGGGCTGGGAACGGTCCTGTGCATGTTCAAATATACATATAGGTTCTCTACCCTGGCAGTTAATAACTATATTTTTCAGTTTTCCCATTTGCAAAAGGACCCTTAAGTGAAAATTGCTGTACAACTGTAAAGTACTATTAATACAGAAAACTGTAACATTGTTTCAGTACATCACCAACAAATTTTGATTTCTAAAGTGACAGCTGACTATTGAATTATTGATTCAGATTCACCAGCTGATAAACTCACATGAATCTCCTCCAAACTCAATGAGAATGCATGGACCACTGGTTCTTCTCAAAGAAAATGAAGTCTAATTTTACTGTCTCTCAGATTTATTTAAAAATGCAGCAAAAATAAAAGAGGATAACAGCTACTAAATGGTGTTTCAAAACTAAGCACACAGGAAAGCACAAATTTCAGTAGTCAGTCTGTCTCGGCACAATAGAAGTATATACTTTTTACTTCTAGAAAAACAAACATTACTCGCAATGGTCATATTTTTAAATAAGAAATCTTCCATACAATGCCTATGAATTGTTCAAGGTAATGCAGCGCACGCAATATTAAAAGAAAATCCAACCATCCTGAAAACTTTATTTCTTGGCCTTAAAAATGCACTCTCTGCAAGAATATTAATTTTATAAACAAAACTTTCCATAAATAAAAGTCCTTTACATTACCTGGCAAGAAGGGTAGAAGGACATTAAAGGGCCAAGACTATATAAAAGAATAATTATGGTTAAGAACAGACTAAACAGTTTCCATATGGCAAATGATACCAAAAGCTACTTCCATTAAAAGGGAAGCCAGCAATACCAAGTACACCATATTTCTTTACTGCAGCATTTTTTAAAGGAAATGCAAACTTCTTAAAGCAGGCTGTGACACACATTTACCTACTGAACAGCTGTGGTGGCTCAAAGCACTGCCAGCCTCCCTCTGTCATCTGCCTGCTGCCAGCTCCCTGCCAGCACTTCCCAGCCCACAGCACACTCCGGGAAGGATACAGCAATGCATTCTACCCACCAAGGGCAAAGTCAGTGCTCAGCTGTGACCCCTCAGGTAACGGGTTTAAGCCAACACACTCCAGTTTCCCTGGGAGCAAGGAGCAGGCACTTGCTTTTTTTCCTCGCCTGTTCCCGGGTAGCTTGGGAACTTCTGGCAAAGAGGTGGCATAGAAAGTTGAGGAAGCGTGAGTTGGACTAACACATTAAGCCATCACAGCAAGATTGATGAGGGTGTGTCTAAACTTTCACTTTTTAGCTATGCCATCTTAACTATGATAATCTCCAATTTCCTTTCCAACAACGGGTTCTGCTTACAAAGTCCAATAGCTGCTGTTTTGTTAAAGGATTTTATCAGAATAGCCCAAGACACTGACAATCTGGAGGCACAGGTTTGCAGAACCAGTGTGAAAGGAAAAGAAGCAACTCTACTCCTACTTTTTGAAGCTTTTAGATTTTTCCGCACACATCCTGATATCTAGAATTAACGCTCTATCTTATTAAGCTGTATTTCTAAGAGTGGAGTCAAACATTTATTTAGTTGCATGATTCCCAGGAAAAGATCTTCTGCAGTGAGTATCTCTCGGAATTAAGACCAAAAAAATGAAAGCTCTCATCAGGATAACTAGAGCCAGACTAAAAACCCTTTCCTCTCAGCTGCTGCGGTGGCTATTCAGGGAAGCCCATCCCTTCAGCATCAGCGGAAGTAAACATGAGTGTCAGTTCAGTTCTGCACGAGGCAGTTGGTATTCAAGTTAATGAAGATGTACGCAGTGGCAGAACACTTTCGCTTTCCCAGGTTATTACAATTCCCTCATTTTGAATTAAGATTTTCTCCTAATACCATATTTTAATACAAAAATATGTAGGTGTCATCACAGACCATTCACATAGCCTGCAAATCGATCACTGGCAGGGTCTTTGTGCCACCTTCCCTTTTCCCTTCCCAGCACAGTGGCTGACCCAGCCATGCACTTTGCTACCTTCTGCTGGCAGAGCTCCACAAAAGTCAGTGGAGTGATGATGAGTTAAGTCAGCTGAGGAACCGGTCACATGTTCTTACTGAAAATTGGAAAGGGGGGGGGAGTCTTTAAAGAAGGAAATAAGACAAAGTCAACACAGCTGGAATGCCCCCGTTCATCAATCCATTTAAATACAGGCAGAAAGCTTATTTTAAGTTGGGGTACAGGATGAAAAAGGAGTCTGTCTCACTAGCAAAGACCAGGATGGTGAGCAGAGGAAGCTGCTGTGCTGACACTATACAGCTGCAGGTCTGCTGCAGCCTTGCTGTCAGCATTGCAGCTCCACAGGCAAACACTGCACCACTTTCATTTCTCTGAGATTTTTAAGCTGTGCTGCAAAACAGGCGCTACCAAATCATTCATTAACTCAGAACTTGTCTTCAAAAAAAGGTATCTCAAAAGCCGAGGTTAAGGCTAATGGCTCTGAAGGCACAGACGACAGCAACAATGAGCAATGCTACAAAAGATGCTGTGGTGCAAAAGGGTCTTTTCAAATATGCTGGGGGTATGTTACCTGCTGCCTGACTTTATTTTCACTTTATCATTGGCATATTCACCTGTGACGTTGGTAATGTTGTATACTAATTGCCCCCAAGTCCCGAATTCTCAGAGTATAGACACCTTGCTGGTGCTTAAGCTAGCAGTAAACTAGATTTGGCTGTATGTCCTATTACAAGGGACACTTCTTACTGGGATGGTGAGATTCTATATTGGAAATGTGTTTCACTGAGTGCGTATTGCTAAGCCCTAGTGATGTTTCTAACCCCAGAATTTGTACATATTGGCTCAAGTACAAAACCTGCATGGGATTTTTTGTTTGTTACAGTCAGAGAAAGAGGGGAGGCAGTCAGCTTTGCTTTCCCGTGCTCTGGTACAGGTAAAGTAGACAAGCGGGTGTGCTGGTTTTGGCTGGGATAGAGTTAATTTTCTTCACAGTAGCTAGTGTGGGGCTATGTTTTGGATTTGTGCTGGAAACAGTGTTGATAATGGAGAGATGTTTTAGTTGTTGCTAAGTAGTGCTTACACTAGTCAAGGACTTTTTCAGCTTCCCGCGCTCTGCCAGGTGCACAAGAAGCTGGGAGGGGACACGGCTGGGACAGCTGACCCCAGCTGACCAAAGGGATATTCCATACCATAGGGCGTCATGCTCAGCATATAGAGCTGGGGGAAGAAGAAGGAAGGGGGGGACGTTTGGAGTGACGGCGTTTAGTCTTCCCAAGTCACCGTTACGCGTGATGGAGCCTTGCTTTCCTGGAGATGGCTGAACATCTGCCTGCCGATGGGAAGGAGTGAAGGAATTCCTTGTTTTGCTTCGCTTGCGTGCGCAGCTTTTGCTTTACCTATGAAACTGTCTTTACCTCAACCCACGAGTTTTCTCACTTTTACTCTTCCAGTTCTCTCCTCTATCCCACCGGGGGGGAGTGAGCGAGCGGCTGAGTTGCCGGCTGGGGTTAAACCACGACAGGGGGGAGATGTTAGAAGTAGATTCACTTTTTCCCCCGCTTTGTCTCTGCTAAACAGATAATAAGAAATGCCCAAAGATGCATGCAACCATGACTGTAGGTTTTCAATCAAAGACCCTATTTCTAATGAACTTAAAACCCTATCACCACTGTAGTTTCTGTTTTCTGGCCTAGGCTTTTCAGGAAGCAGAGGTCCCATGGATGTTATCTATGTTATTTTTATTCACACAGGATAGATCTCGAATTCTAAATGCATTACACAACCTATGCTTAAAGTGATTCACCTTCACTATCGTCTTCCTGGCTTACTTCACTTTCAAAAGCAGTTATTTTGCCGACATGATGTTAAATTTTCTCTTACCTGAAGAAATCATCTTGTCTGCTGTAGTGTCTAATTCCACCAATACAAGTACAAAATGACTGAGGTGAGAAGATCTGAAAAGCTAGTTATTTTGTGATTTCTATTTAATTTAATCCTATGAAAGTGGGTTAGGTCAGATTACCTCGAATGCTTAGTTAATGATCCATGTATGTGCAGTACCAGCCCAAGAACGTTTCTGGACTGGGTGTACTACAGAGTAAGAAACAAGCAATTTCTATTACAGAATGGTGTTTTTCATTCCTGACTGGGCAGTTACGACAAAATGCAGAGATATCTTAAAAATCCTCTTCTGATAAAGAAAAAAAGTAGTGTTTAAAAGTCTGTTCTTCAGAAAGTACTTCTCTCTCAAGAGAAACTATTACATTATTGTGGAAGAGCCAAATTAAGAATGCAGTTCAGGTGCAATCAATGACTTGGCCAGCATGCCACAGCTTCCCAACTTGTAAAACAGTTTTCCCTAGTTCCTTTTTATCACTCTTGTTTCTCTTGGCTTTTTAAATTTTTACTGAGTCTGCACTGCACCTACACCAGAAAAGCTCTGATCTGTGCTGCACCTCCAAGCACTGTTCTATCACATACAAGATCATTCTGAAACAACTCTCCTGTAATTAAAGCATCTCTCTGAAGCACCTGTAAACCTTACAACCAGGCAGGCATTTTAATTCACTGATGCTACAGTTGTGTTTACAGCTATTATCTACATTCTAGTTCATTTAAGGTCACAAGACTGATACAAGCTTCCAATGGAAAAGATCGGTCTTATTCTACATAACATTATACCACAGTAGATATACAGATCTTGAAAGATCACCTAATACGCTAGGAAAATACATTCTGGCACAGTAAGCAAGGCTGAAGTAGCACGTAACTAACACCAGCTTGCAAAGGTCAGGTATAAGAAAGATATAATAAAGTGATACAACAGGTAAATTACTGTACCTCTGGAGATTTTATACTGAACAGAATTACAGTCATGCTACTAGTGATAACTGCATACTAAAAAAAATTTTTTCCATATTTAAAGTTGATTGAAAGATACTTTTTTTTTTTTTAAAGTATACTAAATTGTCATGTAATCCAGACCATTTCTAAGCCACTCTAAAGGAACTGAGCCCTGCAAGTAAATTGGTTATATTTCTGCTAAGACTATATTAAATAAGGCCAAATTCCTTTGTGACTGGCAATGTATCTTTCATGAGGCTCTATTCTGCTGAAATACACTGCTTTCTAGGCAATGAGCCGAGGAAGGTCAGAGCCCATAAGAGGGTCTATTCCAGAAGAATGTAACCCCAATCATTTACCCAGCAGCCCTGCCACCACACATATTGGAGTCACCCGATAAGTGAAGAGCTCATACAAATAATCTTTACTTTTCTATTGAACCACATGCATTTCCAGTTTCTCCTTCAGTATCCACAGCTGTGCAGCAAATGCCAGGCACTTCATTTATCAGAAGATGACAGTGCTGACAGAGGTAGTACAATCAGGCAGCCTCTTCCATCTGTTAAATATACGCCTCTCTGTTCCCCCTTAACTTTCTTCTGCCTTCTCAGGGAGGAGGAGCACAAGTAGTTTTATGCTAAATATTTTGGCCATGTATACAATTTTTGCCTTATTCTTGTCTAACTGACAACTCAAATTCCCCATGTCAGACCAGCACAGTCATTTATGCCACTCATTGTTTGCTCACAAAACTATCTATTGAGAATATAATACGGTATTGTCAGATCAGAATGACAGTTGATGATAATGCAAGTTCCTCTGTATTCTGGTTGCCAATATTATAGTCTCACACTTATTGAGGTTTAATGCTCAAGGGAAAAAGAGAGTGAGGCTCTTACTTCAGGCTGCAGCTAGGTCCAGTTTAGGAAGAGCACAGCTCAATGACAATAAATTAAATAAATTTTAAAAAACCCAAAGCTTGGAAGAAATTCTGAAACAAAGATACGTATGATACATTCTGAAGATCAATGACTGAAAGTCTCAATACGCACAAGCATCTTTCAAACAATCTGTTTTATGATTTTCCTGATACTGGTTCACAGGGAGAAAAACAAATCGGCTCTTGGTGCCATTTCAGAACCCTAATTCAGTCTACAAACGTAGCTCAAATTTGTGGCTGGTGCCACCATAAGGTAATAAAGAATGAGATTTATCATTCAACATACAATGGATGCAGACCAGATTATGATCCCTTCTCAGAATGGTAGAAATTTTTTGTGTGGGACTAGAACCTTCCTTAGCTCTTGAATTTACTGCCAGTTGTTTTGTAGGAAAAAAGGAAAAGCATAGTAAGTAAAACCAAACCGAGACAGTCTGCCTCTGCAGTGGCCCAACTGTCCACAAGCTCTGCTCAAAGCTTTCTCTCCCTTTCTGTTCTTCGCAGCCTGCACTTACTTCTCTGGCAACCACAACATAACCCCGTTCCCTTACAAACCACAAACAATTGAAAGGAACAAAGTTGGGAACAGAATAACAAGCATACGGCCAGACTACATACAGTTTAAAACAAATAAGAATTGTCAACAGTTTCTCTTCCTATTTTCCTTTCCAATCTCTGGTTATAGCCTTTCCTTTTGACTATCAATGCCCAAATGATGCACGAGGTCAGATTTTGGAAGGACGAACCTCAGAAAACCAAACCCTAAGAACTTCTTCCTGGATACTAATTCTGTTCAATCCTTCAATAACAGACAGAAGCAATGTGTTTGAGAGAGATTACTGACTCCAGATTAAGGGATTTCAGGAATGGTTACAATGAACCACAGAGGAAGAAATGTTGGGATCTGGAACAACGCTCATAAAATGTGATATTAACAATTAAGAATAATTAAGATATTAAGAATATTATCATCACGTCATCTCTGCATGCTCTAAAACTGGGGTGTTTAGAAGGGGATCCATCTGCTAGTAAGCAAAAAAACCCCCAAATTTTCAATTTAACTTTCCTGGGCTACATTCAGTAGTGTGTTTACTTATTCCATTTTTTCCATGTGATATTGCCATCTTTATCTCCTTATTGACACAACAAAGAGCAAGAATTATGAAACATAAGTCAAGGGTGAACTTTAAAGCATACAAAATTTTATCTCTCTCTCTGTCTTCTGAGGAAGGCTACTCAGGCAAGTCAGTCCCTGATACAAAGCTATTAACACAGGTGAAGAGCATGGTTATAATGGAAATTTTCTAGTTGTTTTGCACAGGAGGAGGGAAAAAAGCTTACTCCTAGGAAAATTCTTCAGAGGCCGTCCTGTTTTACTGCAATTTTATGCTTGCGTTTCTCACTATCAGAAGAGATTCAACACCCACGAGATTAGTTCCCCTTCTCCAGTAGCCCATCTTTAAAGACTTGGACAATAAATAAGCAATATACTGTGGCATACTATAAACAAGCCTCTCCATCTCCTCAGTTCATTTTGGTCTTCTCCATTTCAGCTTCTGACAATGCAGTTACTTTCTGGCTGCAGGCCCTCTCTGCTGGGAAAGCAGCAGCACCAAAAGCTAGCAACAACATCTGGGCTGCAGCTAAAGTGAACCCTGTGGTTTCCCAGTGCTCCTTCAGCATATTGAATGCCACAGGTATGACCACAAAAGGGAAAACATCAAGACTCAGTTTAGTGGAGGGTATTATAAAAAGGTTGTCTTTTGTAAGCAGCTATAAATCAGGAGATACTTTCTGAATACAAACTTATGGACTCTCTCTGATGGACAGAATGGGGTTAACTTTTCTCCTGTAGGGAAAAAAGAAAGCATGGAAGGCAAATCTTAGATCTAACCCAGAACAATCATTTATGTTCATCGGCACATTTTAATCGCCAGGAATACCACAAGACTGCAGTCATCCCTCCCTTATGTCAGAGTCGTCAGAGCAGTACCATGCTTACGGGTATCTGCGTAAGTTGGGTGTTCATCTTTAAATAAAGAAGTATAGACTAATAAATCTTACTATGTGCAATAGTCTTAAATATGCATACACAATTTCTTTTTGGAAAATGAAATCATCCTAATTACATGTACAGTTCCACAGGTTACCCCAGAAGTAACAGCCAGCCTAGCAAGGGCTTCATGCAGTGCTTTCCAACTGCCTCAGTAAAAGTCACAGACCATCACCAGGATATGATGCTTCCAGTTACGTTTGCTCAGATGTCCCAACTCATGTTTTCCCTCTAATCAAGTGACAGGACATCATGGGCATGGCACAGTTACTTAAAACTGACAAAGCCAGTGAATCTATGAGCATCATATGGCTTCAGCACTCTCTGTACCCCAATCAGCTGTTTGGAAATGTACTTGATATTTACTACAGAGCCACTGCAACTTCTTCAACATTATTAGGGGAATTAACTGAAGTAAAGCAAGTACTGCAAGATTATCTTCCAATTTAACTACAGATGTACCCTAAGCATCTGATTTGGGCACAGATTAGAACACATGGCCTACGTGGAAGATGCAAATAATAATTCATAACAAAGTGAGTTCATTATTTATACTTGCAAAATCAGGTTTAGCTGATACTAATCAGCCTGTCAGAAATACACTTAGAAGAAAGCAAGCTACAGCAATGCCAAATTTTCATGGGAGCTTAGGGGAGAGCTTTTAGAATGAAGATATATATGCACCTCATACTTAAAACTTCATGGAATATACATGCAAATAATTGTCCTCTTGTATAGGGTTTGCATGGCAAGGTTTTGGTAGCAGGGGGGCTACAGGGGTGGCTTCTGTGAGAAGCTCCTAGAAGCCTCCCCCATGTCTGATAGAGCCCATGCCAGCCGTCTCCAAGGCAGACCCACCTCTGGCCAAGGCCGAGCCCATCAGCGACGCTGGTAGCACCTCTGGGATAACATATTTAAGAAGGGGAAACAAAAAAACCTGCACAACTGCAGCCGGAGAGAGGAGTGAGGATATGTAGGAGGAACAACTCTGCAGACACCAAGGCCAGGGAAGAAGGAGGGGGAGGAGGTGCTCCAGGCGCCGGAGCAGAGATTCCCCTGCAGCCTGTGGTGAAGACCATGGTGAGGCAGGCTGTCCCCCTGCAGCCCAGGGAGGTCCATGCTGGAGCAGATATCCACCTGCAGCCCATGGAGGACCCCACGCTGGAGCAGGTGGATGCCCGAAGGAGGCTGTGACCCTGTGGGAAGCCCGCGCTGGANGGAAGAGTGTGAGGAGTCCTCCCCCTGAGGAGGAAGGAGCGGCAGAGACAATGTGTGATGAGCTGACTGCAACCCCCATTCCTCGTCACCCTGCATGGCTCGGAGGGAGGAGGTAGAGAATGATCGGGAGTGAAGTTGAGCCCGGGAAGAAGGGAGGGGTGGGGGGAAGGTGTTTTAAGACCTGGTTTTATTTCTCATTACCCTACTCTGATTGGATTGTTAATAAATTAAGCTAATTTCCCCAAGTCAAGTGTGTTTTGCCTGTCACGGTAACTGCTGAGTGATCTCTCCCTGTCCTTATCTCGACCCATGAGCCTTTCATTATATTTCCTCTCCCCTGTCCAGCTGAGGAGGGGGAGTGATAGAGCGGCTTTGGTGGGCACCTGGCATCCAGCCAGGGTCAACCCACCACATCTTTAAGCATATATTCCTGGGAAGCTTGAAGAGAGAGAGTTGTGTCATTTTCCAAGCAAATTTCCCAGGGTAAGGCTGGATATGTTTTTGCTCTGGAAATGACAGTACTAGTAACGTTCTCTAATATTACTACGAGTGTGACTAACATCAGGTTTTTGATAAGCTCTGAAGCACACACGTTGCAAAATAGCTGTCTGCAGAAACTCAAGCCATGAATGACTGCGTGTTTAACGGAAAACTGATGTATCTCAGTGAACCGTTAGTGAGAACCTAAATATGAGGAATCCAACAATATGTTGCAAAGAGTTTAATCAATACTTTTTTTAGCACAAATATTACTTTGCCTTACTACATGATATTATTAGCTTCCAACTGTGGGTAATTTTTATGCCCTAAGCATTCAGCTTTAAGAAGTTGTTTCTGTGAATGGCTCAGCTTGACCAATTATAAAACAGGGGAAATGTGTATATGCAGGCCTGATTTAGCATGCAATTAATTTCTTTTTTCACTAATAGTTCTTAGTTTTCCTCTTAACATATATATATACAGCAAGGCCTGGGGGAAAAAAGCAGATTTTAGAAACTGTCTTTTTTTTTTTTTTTTTTAAGGAATTACAAACCAGTGGAACAAAGCTAGTCATACCCTCATCCATGAGCCCCTTCTCATCCACAGTCCTGTCAAGCTTAATGAGAGCTTTCATGTACACAATATCGTCAGGAGATGAAATTGCAGGTAGTTTTCTTCACTATTGGATATATGCACACTCTCCCACCCCTCATCACCCCCCCGCCATTTATGTCTTAGTCCATATTTTATGCCCCTTTGTGGCATGTCCAGTGACAGTCACCCAGCTGCATCCAGTTACTGTTGGTGGCTGCATGGATGCCCTCCCACAGGCTTTCCAGAAAAACAGGGGGAAAAGGAGCACAGGACTGATAACCTCCCATCTCTCAGCACCAGCCAGGCAAAAGCTATGCTGGGCTGAGTGTCTTGACCATCATGGCCCATTGCACTCATACATCATTTACCAGCATATAAACTGTTTCCAGTTAATAGCAGTTCTGACATTTTTCATCTACTGCCTTACTGTCTGAGAAGCTCAACATGATAAAAATTTTCCCAAGTAGGTTTTCAGAAAATGGAAGTATTTTTTGCCAACGTGAATAAAAATGGCCAAATGCATAGGTTTCTTTGTTAAATAGCTTTGATTGATAAAGCTTGACATGTCTTAGCATGTTTGTTTACTTCAGTTGAGGGTAATCACTTGATTCTTCTCTGTCATACCCAGAAAGCTATTTTAAAGCATAAGATTTCTAGCGTGCTCTGAACCTCACACAAAATTGATTTCAGCACATACAGTACTACTGGTGTCTGATGCTGATGAATTACCCTGCTAGTGAAACACAATTTCTACTAAATCAACAAATAGTTTGCTATAAAGGCCATAAGATTCACTCAGTTCCTACAACAAAAGCTCAAATTTCCTCTTCATTAATCCTTGTAAGTGAGATTCAATAGATAAGAGAAAATGCCTGCTAGCTAGCCTTGTGGTGTTCTTAACCATTTTGAAGAAAAAATAAAAAAAACCCCAACAACAAAACAACAGAAGTTAATTTAAGCTGTGAGTCACCCAGAGGAGTCTGGGGCCACTATTCAAAACTCTTGTCTCTTATGATTATAGAAAACTATGCATTCACCTACTAATCTCCCAACACAGATTACTGAAAAGTAATCTTTCAAGCACTGAGAACACCACAGATAGAGTCCCCAAAAATCTCCTCCAGAACAAAAGAGAAGTATCCAATTTGAAGATAACACTGACTTTTCGCTGAATTTTGAATAATTTTTATATTCTATACTATTTTCTCATACTTTAAAACCTACAATAGCCCAGTTTTTAAACATTATTATTCTGCTTTCATTTAAAAAACTACTAAACACTAAAAAAAACCCGCAAAAAAACCAAAAGGCAAAACATCTGAAGTTGAGAAGTCAACAGACAAGAAAAATAAAACCATTAAAGTTCAGGATGGGGAAACTGGTTTTGATGCAGCCATTTTGCTTTGGAGTGAAAAGCAGCAGGGAAAACCATTCCTGTGGCATTTCAGCCAACAAGAAGCAGTTCTGTATTCTCTCACTGTCACTGCTAAGAAAATATTCCTTCCCCTGAAAGAACAGGTGAAATATTATTGCAAATCTTAATTTATGGCTGTAATATGAAGTACAGAGAGATACTGCACAGGACTTCTCAAAATAAAGTTGCAGACAGCCACAGTTTGGGATATTCTGCCAACTTACTCCTCCATCAATAAGCTTAAATTCTTTATCCAGTGTCATATTATACAAGCCCAAAATTGGTGTAGTAGCAGGATGCCTAACTAGCATATTCTGTCTGAGTTTTATTCAGCTTCTCTCCATCCCTACATTCATCCCATGCCACCGGCACACAGGAATTACTTGCCCAAAATGGAACAAGTCAGGTGTAGTGCAAGGGTGAGCACAACATGTGCGTGTGCATTGCACCAGGCTGGGCAAGTCCCCCGGGGCTTCAGCCTCCATACCTCAGTGCACACAGGAGTTGGAAATCCCATTTCCATAGATTGGAGCCCAGCTCAATTTATCCTAAAATCCCTACCCTCGTTGCAGTTGTAGAGAATGTACCTACTGACAGTGCAAGCCAAAATTCAGCCACTGCTTTTTACCCAGCTTAGATAATACCATCTCACAATCAGAAAAATCTCAGATCCCTATTTTTCCCATTTGCTGTATTTTCACTTATGACAGACAGCTTCATTGTCAACAGAACATCACTCTGGACCGAGTTTATTTAGGCGATGTCATCCAGAACCTTGCATCCATTTGCTTAGGAGCCTTCTGTTATTTTTAGTGACATAGATAGCAGGATCAAGTCATCTGGAAAACTACTTTCTCCTTTCAGTTTCTGATAATCTGCTCAGTGAAACATTTCTTCCTCTAAATCCGCATACTGCCCTACTCGAATTGGTAAGAATTGGCATTTAAGTCAATATGAATACAGTAGTACAAATAGTATTAGAAACATATTCTGTTATCTGTGAAAAAGTCAGAAATCCAGATGTACACAGAATGCTGATTAGTATGTGAACTTCATGTTCGCATTTGTAAATACTGGATCGATAAAGTACTTCCAAATAGTAACAAAGACCCACCTATGTCACGTGAAAGATCAAATTCTGGCATATGAAAAAAATAAGGACCCAAACCCAAAGAACAAAAAACCCCCAACCCTACATTGACTTCTGCGTCTCATCAGTGGCTCTACCACGCAGGAAAAAGCAAAGCACCACTCTCACTGTACGGCATCATCCATGCTTTCTTATGCACCAGAATCAGGATAATTCAGTTCATCTACCACGTGCTACAGACGTATTGCACTGACTTTCAGAGCCAATCTCATGTGGTGCTTCCTATGTCAGTCTTGGTTTTTTTCTATGAAGAATGAAGGTTACATAAGTTTACTGAGTGCCAGTTTTATAAAATAAAGAATGCAGTCACTCAAGTCATGTAACTGGACCTGATTCTAGTTTGAGCCATATTCATGAGCCATTCAAACAGCAAGGCCACAGAGACCCTGCCTCCACAAAAAGCCATCAGCAATCTCCAGCACTGTTCATTCCGCCTCTCAACTCATAGTTATGTAGATAAGACCAACAAGCAGACACACATGTTGTAAGCAGTGTCATTAGACCTGGGCTACCGCATGACACAAAGCAATTCTAGTTTCTTAATTAACAAAGGGACCTTGAAGTAAGGGCATATAGTCCCATCAAGTCCCTGAATACGGTTAAGCCTCTGGTCCCACAGAGCAGGTCACAGAGCCTCCGAAGAGCAGAGACACATAAACTCTTCTCCCATGCTGTATTAGGCTGAAATCATTTCTTCACAGAAGCTTTTGTTGTGGCTAATTATAATTTCTATTAGAGTTGCACAGATTCATTATCACTAAATAAAAAGGATAGCTACTAAACAAAATAGTGTGTATATTGCCTGTTCCAGAGAAATCATAATCTAAATTCTTCAAATTTAAGGTCAATAGTACTTCCCCACCTACCGCGCCTGTTTGCTATCAGCCTTTATGCCGTTTCTCTTTGATCCCCTCTGTTGCTGCTGTTTCTTCAGCTGCTATTAAATGCCTGCGGATTTTTTTTTTCTGTTAGAGAAGTGATTACTACATCATCACGAAAGCTGCTCCCAAACGAGTATCTTCAAGGGCCACGTTCCATTATGCATTAATAGTCCTTGGCCCCACTCGCATTTGAACACATTCTGCTTCTCGTCTCTTACATGAGCAAAATTTCACACTATACTTAAGAGGAAACAGCTTTCATACGATTTGATGCAAGTCAGTCTCAACAAGATACTATAGTGGCAAAACTCATTTCTCACTCTAAACACCTTGAAGACATCTCCCATGATTAACAAGATGCCCAAAACTGCCAGGAAGAGAGCATGGGGCTGATGTAGAGCCTATGGAGGTACCCTGCACAGCTCTGTGCTGCTGACAGACGTACCCACAGCCACGCTGGAGCTTTACACAAAAGCCATCCTGCTTATGTTAATAGGAGCCGCCCAAGGCCAAGTGTCCTTCTAAGACTTGTGTCTAAAGACTAGAAATTGCCAGAGAAATGAGTTACTTCTACTAATCAACTTCAAAAGCCTATCTGAATCTGTTAGTTTTAACTTTCCAATCCAAAATGTGTTTATTGCTCTCAGTTAATCCTAGGTTAGGGTGGGCTTTCTTCCGAAATATCGATGTACTAAATGACTATTCACTGCACCCAACTGAATGAACATTAGAGAGGAATGCCTCCCTCTTATCATTGAATTATTTCAGGGAAGCCATATGATCTGTGTTATACAGAAAGACAGGCAAGATGATCACAAGGATCATCTAGCCTTGGAATTAATTCATTAAAAAAAACAGGTGCGCATCAAAGAGACTGGCATGCACAGTCGGACTGGTAGAGAATACAAAGGACTTCAGCTGAGAGACAGAAACTGATAACATTAATGGAGAAGGAATTAACGGAGTAAACGCAACATGCAAGCAAGAAGGGGAAGGTGGTAGGAGTAGGCAAGTGGTAAATGGCACTGTGCCCCATAAGAGGCGTCCAGTTCACAAGCACATTGCAGTCTTAGACCAAGGGTCCTTCTACAGCCACCTTCTCCACACAGATGGGTCCTTCCATCCTTAGGGCTCCACAGAAATTTATAAAGTAGGATGCATTTAAATATTGGAGCACCATGAACTACAGAGGTCCTCATCCATAGCCTCTAATCAACACCGCTGCCAACCAAGCTCTTCAAGGTGAAATTCCTTCTAGCTCCCCCACTAAGAGGGGAGCTGAGCCTTTTTGTCTCTGCCAAGGTCACTGGACCATGAGACATTTTTGGCCAGGTTTTCCAAGGTAATGAGGCTTAGAAGTCCTGAAGATAACTTTTGCAGAACTTATAAGAATTAAAGTCACTGGAGGGGACAGACACCCAGGTTAGTGCCACACCACTAACTGAAATAGTGGCTGAACTAAACTCTTACACACTTTCCCTGGCTGCCAGCACAGAGCCACTCTTGCCAGCCTGGCTCTGTACTCCCCTGTGAGCAGCGGCACCCAGCATTGTCAAGAGCTGCAATGAAATTTGGGAAAGGGAGAAAGCTGTGAGACAGAAAAGAAAGCTAAAAAAAACCCCAGCTCAATTTCATTCTTAATGGAACATGCATTGCTAAAGCAGCCTCTGTTTCAGTGTATTCACATCAGATAGGAAAGTTGTTGAAGTGGCAATTTTTTGGGATACAGAATTTTAGGTTCACAATCAGGACATTTGAGTTCCTTTTAAAAATTGGGAGTATGCATATCCCTTAGATGAGATAATACAAAGAGAGACCAGATTTCATTTACAGAATATATTTTAATTTACCCCTATGATGATTTAGACGAGGCAAAAGTATCTTAAAATGCTTCTGAAACTCCATTTGCCAACCTCACAGAGTTCAAACCACTTTCCTTTAATAAACTGGTTATTGCTCTTCTTTAAATGTCATTATATTTAACATTTCTGCTTTGTTTCCTGTAGCATTAATCTCAGTTATTGACAGTCAGCAGCCATACTCAAGATGAAAGGAATTTTCTTGCCATGATTTAATGCTTTTCACATCCTGATAATTCTTTCTTCATTCCTGCTGTTTTAAACAAAACTAGCTAGAAGCACCATTTCTGCCTTTTACTTATAACTGCTGGCTGATAAAACAGAAATACATCCCAGGGGCAGTTTATTACATTATCTGTCCCCAGTTATTTTTAAGACTATTAGTGATTGTTCACCAGGCTATATAATAAGTACGAAGTTCTTTGATATTCCTAAACAACAACAATCTCCCCAATTTCTAAAAGCCCATTGATTAGACATGACTATGCAATCTGCTGTAAAATTGCTTACAGACAAATCCTTAATACAGGGCTACCAAAGAACCACTGATTTATATTTTATCTTACTTGCATTTGGCTATACTATTTCTTGTTTGTTTAAAGGAGGCATTTTTAACTGATGGCTGCAACCCCTAAAGCACTGTTTAATGAACCCTAACTTTAACACATTCAAAGGCAAGCAAGTTAAGAATTTGCTATTGTAGGCTGTTTGAGCCTCCAGTTTCCTTCCTTTGTTCCTTGTATCATCTCAGATAATGGTAAATCAGTAGACAAAGAGCAGCATACTATGAAGTATCTTAAAATTTCTTAAAATACAGCTACACTTTCATATTTATAGTGCACGAGCTTCCCATCACTCCCCCTTCATGATTTGGCAGCAGTGCAGATTATACTGAAGAGGAGGGACCAGACCTCATTTTTCCATACAAGTTCCACAGCCTCTGATCTTCCATACCTTTGTTCACCTCCTCGACAGTCCCTCTGCTTTGACCTCTGATTTTAAGCAAGTTGCCAGAGTTATTAGTATCAATGGATGGTCTGAGATGCAGATTATATACAGGAAAGCATGACAGTTATTTGCTCTATCGTATACTGCAGCATGCAGCCTACTGTTCAAGTAACTTCTTTGGATAGAGGAGATGGTGTAGCAGCGACCAGCAGAGGCTAACTCATACCGCAGCGAAGCTGTGCACCAGACAGCATTGCACCAAGCAAAAAGAGAAACACCAGTTCCTACCCCAAACAGTTTATTTTTGTAACACAAGAGGTGGATACAAACAGATGGGGAAGGAGGAGGGAATGAGAAGACACGCTGATCAGATCATCAGCACCCAAAGTGCTTTGGGAGGCAACCTGCCAAAGACAAACTTTAATGAGATTTTTAAGGGGGTGGATGCTCATTAATTTTATGACAAAACATGTAAACATTAAGGGCTTACAAATCCAGTTAAGTGCAGTGAAGAAAATGCCATTCTACTGACTAAGAGGAACAGGATTGCCTCTCTGAAGTCGGCACCAAGCAACGGCTGTTGTCTTAACAGTGCAGAGGGTTATCACAACTGTGCAACCTGCAAACCCAATCCCCAGATGCATGTGCTGGCCTTCTCCAAAGGACTCCGGACAACCCTGATACCTCTGCACCCTGACATCCAAGACTCCTCTGGAAGGAAAACAAATACACAGGCCAGGAGGGAATTGCAGAGCTACCCTGGTTTCACAGACAGCTCCCCGATCCCTGTCCTTTCACTCCTGCTGCCATTCTGTCGGACAGCTCAAACAGGTCCAGGGAGGATACTGTTCTTTGTCACGTGATTTTTGGGTGTCAAATTTTCCAGATATTATCACTGCCTTGGGCACCAAGTCCCTGTCTGAAAAGTGATGCTTACAAACTTGATTCCATTCAAAGGCTGTAGAAATTATAAGTGCCTAGATCTCCTTTAGAAAAAGAGATGTGGACTTTATTTATTTATTTTATTTTTAAGGAAAGATTTCCACTAGGCTTTCAGTAGATCAGGACTGTCTAGAATCTGAGGTCCTTCAAAAATACAATCTGTTGATTTATAATATAAACAAACGTTAAGATTTTTTTTTCAACTGCAATTTTCAAATACAATTAAGAGAACTCTTATTATAAATCTAAAGCAGTAGCTAATTGTTTTTTTTTCTGTCCAACACAAGGTCATCACCACACACAAAGAAGCAAGATAGATTTGGGGCACTGTTTGCTTAAGGGCTAATTCTCATTCCAAATAGTGATTAACAGGAGATCAAAAAAGGGTGATGTTGAATAAAGCAATTAAATGATAAAATACGAATGGAAAATGAAAAGCATTTGTAGCTAAATGAACATACACCAAGTGACCAATGGTTTCAGGGGATTAGACTCTCATGGTAATAATTACATATTAATGTAATCAGTAACAGCATATATTCATTATTCAGTTGAAATGAAATAGCAGCGCACACAATTCTGCATCACAATGGACATTCATTTTAGCTAAATTGAACTACGCTGAAACTCGGTACCAACATACGCCCATTTGGAAGACTGTTTTGCTACCTTTACTAGCCTGAACAGCATTTTTGAGCACAAATGGGATCAAGCATGGTTTGACCTGAGGATTTTGCAACTTGGAAAAAATTTGGAAAAAAGAGACATTTGTTAGACTTAGACACAGATACTCTTTTGTCATGCAAATTAATTCCTTTTCAAGCATACAGGACACACTCAAGTTTACACAGTACAGCTCAGAGTAAGCAGCTCAGTCTTAGGTTCCTAAGGCTTTCATTTTAAGATAACAGAAGTGCCCTGGGATTTGCTCTGGAAGCCTGTTCCACAGCAATACTAATCAGAACGTACTGCGATTGTGAAACCACGGATTAACACGGTATACTCTGTGGCTAACACTTTCAATTCTATATTGACCACAAACAGAGGGCTGTTTTCTTCTTAAACTAAAGATATACTGCATCCTTACCATGCTATTCATTCATCCTCTTGACAGGTATGCTCTAGTAAGAAGTGCTGCAGTCAGCTCAGCTGTATATATTTCACTGGCAACTCCTTCAGGGAAACACCCACACACACAGCTCCAAGCTTCACTGGACCTCACAACCTAAATAAATAAATAAATAAATTTGGATGTTAGATGTTTAAGGAAAATAAAAGTGCTCCAGAAAGTGGTACAAGTGGTTCATTAGACAAACTCACTGTTCTCGTGTCAGAAAAGAACAGGGGACATCTTTGCACTTGTCTTTGGGAGGAGCTCAAACTACACTGCCATGACTATGCGAGATTGGCAATGAACACCAAAAATACTCTAATTCTGCCTGGAATATGGCATTACATCCTGCTTAGAGCAGGAACTAGAAGCAATGGTCCATATTTGGGATGAGATTTGAAATACATCAACATCAGAGACAAAACTGGATAGTTCAAATGCCTCAGTGCCTGATGCTCCCACTTCCTACTGATAGATGCTTCTTGATACAACTCCATCTCTGGGTACCTTGTGGTGCATGGCAAAGAATCAAATACCACAGAGAACCCAGCCTATCAGAGAATGACAGCATCAGGCAGGTACAAACTACAGCTCTTCTGAGCAGAGTTTCTGAACCCACATACTGCCATCTTTTTTTTTTTTTTTTTTTTTAATATATAATTCCTGTTCCTGTATGAAAAAAAAGATGTTGTTAACCTACAAGTCAAAGCTTTCTACCAAAATGCTACTTTCTTAGAAATTTTTCAGTCACCTTTAGGTGGGAGAAGAAACTAAGAGCCTATTCACACTGTTATTTGCAATGTTGTGCCCTTCAGCCTGTGGTTATTGACCCCTCAGTAAAGGCAAGGCATTTAATTAGACTGTACTGCTGCTAAGCAGGAGAGTCCACAAAGCTGCTAAATACTTCTCATCTGAGTGGAAGTAACACCCAAATGACAACAGGATCATGGACTGAATTTGTGAGCAAACACTGAAAAGCTACAGATAGCTTAAGGGACAATGCAGTAAGCAAATCAAAGCCAAATTGGTCCAAAACCCCTTCTCATTCATTCTAGTAGAAAAGAGAATATATAGTAATAGAAGGTAGAAACAGAAGCAGGAACCCACTGCCACTATCTGCTGTCAACAGCAGAAAGAGGCTGAAGTGGGCATATAGCAATGAAAGCTAGAGGCAGAAGAAATGGCAGCAGGGAAAAGGAAGCAGCAACTTCACTAGCAGGCAACTGTTGTACAAGAAAGGTTGTCCTACTCAAACCAAAAATACTTCCCTTACTTTTCACGCAAGAGCACCATCAAATATAAAACAAAAAAATGCATAATTTTCATTCTTCTTGTGTTCTATGACATCCTGCCCTGTTCCTGGCACTCATTTGCATATGCTTCATCAGAGCAGACTGGGGCATGACGCTCTGATGCATCACTATAAAGGACAAAGTCTACTGAGTACAAGAACGTCACCAGCACAAGACATCTCCCCTCCTCTCTCTTCTTGATCAAATGACAGCAGAACTGGAGTTTTGTTTGTTCTTCAAATAGGGCCAAGAGAAAGAAAATTGTAGAGACAATCCATTACATCAGTAAAAGTCACTTTAAAACAACATAATATAACACAGGAAGTGTTACAAAGCAGTGCAGTTTTGGGGAAAGATTGGGGAGTGTGGTAGACGAGTGTAAGACAGACCCATAAGTGCCAGCAATGCAGGTAGGTTACTTTGGTGCCATTTCCTCACACAGAGTCTCGTATCTCTCCCCTACAGGTTGAACAACATATGTGCCATCTCACCTCTTAGCTTGCCCCTTCTCTTCCCCTCACTCTCTCCTCCCCAGCCCTGTTGGTGCAGACTCCTGACTTCTGAGGCTGCTCGTGGTGCTTACTAATCCCACGGCAACTTCTATTTTCTATCCCTTTTTTACTCTTTCCTTGCAGTTCCTTTCAGATGTTTTTGGCCTTTTCTAATCTCTTAAAACACAACCATGATTCAGTCATTCCCATTTTAAAGTGCCTGACCTTCAACTATACTTTGGTCTTCCATTTCAACTCCTCTCTAATATACTTCTTGCTTACTATTTCTATCCTTCACTTGGCATTTCTCTGAATTTGTTCTAACCAAGACAAATGACTTCATCTTACTGAAGTCTCAGAAACACCACCCTGTTCCCACTGCCCTGTCCAACACTTCCATCATACGTGACCATGCTGATACTCTTGAAATGTCATCTTTTCTCAATCCTTCTTCTCCTCTCACTTTTTTGGGTAATTTTTTGACATTATCTTGGGTGGATTTTCCTCACA
>WAAD01023264.1:46582-63051 GCA_013389945.1 Fregata magnificens
CGATGACTTCGGCCTTCATTTTTTCCTCTCATAGCACTTTCCCAGCTGCAAGCTCACAGTTTGTCAGCAGAGAGAGAGGTGAGCTGAGTCAGAGATCCACTCCTCCGCTCTTTGGTTCAACAAAAGAAATTTATATGCATTCAGAAGTCTTTGCCCAACTTTGACTCTCTTGTCTGAACACTCTGGCATAATTTCTTCAAATCAGCACAGGGTGATTTTATTCAGAAATACAAAACAAGGCTCTCAACTATAGATAGATAGTATACTGGTAGCTTTACAAGAATTACAAAAATACCAACAAAAGCTTGTTGATGGAATAGGCAGTAGTGTGAATCAACACCTGAGTGATAAAAAATTTTTAAAAAAGATTTTGAGTGCTGCTTCCTGCTATAAATAACAGTTAGTAGGAGGGTGCAGGAAGGACTATTCCCAACTAGTTAACATCTCTAATCTAGTCTTAACAGTAGACAAAATGAACTCTCAATGTACTATTTGCTGTGCATCACAATATAAAATCATTCAACAAAATCTTCCCTACTTTACTGTCACTTTAGTAAAAAGCACAACTTCAGAAAAAACAATCATCTTCATTTTTGCAGAAAACAAGGCAAGTTTTAAGATTGCCAAACAGAAAAAAAAAAAAAAGTCTTTCAGTGGCTTTAACTGAAAGAGCATAAAAGCATCATAACAGAGTTAAAAACTGTTCAGGCTATGAAACTTCCTACAATGAGTGTTTCATCCTCACCTAGAACAGAAGTCATCAGTTCTGGGGGATGAAGCCACACAATCATTGATATGTCATCCCTATGTAACAACTATGGAGTGATGGAAAAATAATTTAAGACACAGCTTCTCTGACTCTGCAAAGTAGAGAAAGTTCTCTTCATTAGACTTAAATGAAAATACAGGTATCTGTACTTTTGTTTAGCTCTCCTGTATCAAAAACAAAATGAAAAACATTTTGTGAAGCTATCAAGATCTACAGTGACAGAAAAACCTTGTAATCCACCTACTGAGCTTATCAGAGCAAATGGATTTGTGAAACCGCATCATTAAATGTTCTAGGAAGCACCAAGAACAACTACAAAGTCTGGAAGTGTAGGGTAATATTCCCAAAAAAGCAGTTTGTAACTCTAAATTCACTCACAGCAAAGTACTGGCCAGCTATCACTGGGAAAGTTGTTCTTCATAGGGCTTTCCGGAGTTCAGCGTATAAGACAAAAATAACACCCATCTGCTTCTTTCGTGCAATGAAATGAAATGGTCACCCCCATTTCTCCAACAGACAGAAGACAAGATGAGTACAACATTGCGAAACATACACCTTCAAACTCTGATCCGAGGGCAGATACTCCTTTGCAATTTTACCTGGGAACGCGCTACGTACTTTGGGGATGACACACTGTCAGAACAAGCCTCTTCAACAGACTCACTGGCACACCTCATGTAGCTAAACACAAGCTCAGAGGGGCTGCACTTTAGCTGCTTAAATGCTCACAACAAAGCAAGGGCAATGATAAATAAATAATTTGTCGATTTTTCTTTTCACTTGCTAGTGCTACAAATGGCAGTCACTCCAAACTTGGAAACATTCCTCACTGGGAATGAATTACAAATTCAGACCAACTTCCTCACTGACGTAAGAGAAAACTGCTTGCCTTTTGGTCATCAAATCTAATGGACGCTTTCCCAACAGTGTAACAAAGAATGAGATCAAGGTCCCATTTAAAAAAGTTGATGACACTTTTCCAGATAGCTGCTCAGTGAAGGAAAAGGAAAGAAGGATTGATCTGTGCTGAGGCAGGAGCTTCACACTTATATTCAACAACATGCAGCTCAGGGATTTTGTGCTATGTGCTATGTTCCCACCTAACAAAGTAAGCAAGTGTGTCTTTCTGATTAACAACACATCTTCATTTTCCTCCAAGATCTACCCAAAATACTACATGTTTTCTTGCCAATGTGGATATTATGAAAAATAAAAAGAACTCTGGCTCGGGTTCAACAATACTCCAGATATTAAATAAGCCAGGAATTTACATGAGACAACTTAAAAACCAAGCTACTGATTTAGTTCAGCAGCACAACAAAATATCTTGGTATCATTTATGACACATATAATTGTTACTCAGATTATATGAGGCACTAAAGATATTTTTAACAATCACTGATTCATTCAATTTCTTTTAGATTCAATGCCTAAGAACATGAGAAGCTTGAAAGTGATGCTACCATCAAGATTTTAGGCTTCTTTAGGAATTCATTTTGCTAGAGAGTTAAGAGCTATCTAAGCCTACACATTCAATAGAAACTCCCACAGGGAAAGCTTGCATGCAGACTCCGAACATCATAGTTTAACAAAGCCTTAATAAAGTCTGGAGCTGTCACCCAGACTCCCATGCTCCCCTGAGCTGAACTGCATCCATTACTTCATGAGTATCATAGCCACAATCTAAGAATTCATATAAAGAAGCTGCCTAAGGAATTTGTGTCAAACATCCTTTCTTTCTTCTTCCAACACTAGGACTCCAACAGAGAGGACCTCTTCAGTGAAAGGACTTGAGCCATATCTGTGACACTTCTGCTGAGAGCTCACTCCTGTTCCCGTTTCAAGCATAAGGCATTTTTAGCTGTCTTCATGGAAGCTGAGCTACATTCAGTCCACTCATTTTCCCCTCCCCCTTGGTCTGCTGGCAGCTCACTTTAACCTCTCAGAAACCCCCGGCACATGTTGCAGGTGCAGGGGCAATGTTGTCTTTTTGAGTGCAGGTCTCTAAACACAACACTCCAACAACTGTACTGTAAAAAGCTGTGAGGAAGATGTCTCCTGTAGGATTCCTTAAATTTCTCACTGCTGGGCTGCATGCACAGTTAAGACAAGAAACATGGACCTCTGACATTCCTTGAGATAGCCATAAGCCTACCCCAGGGTGTAATCATTAGTTCTCTGCCTCACAAATATTCCAGAGACAAAATTAATCCAGGAACAGACTGAATAAAACACGTCCACAAGATGGAAATGCATTCTGCTGAATGCATGAGTAATACTTAGTGCAAAAAACTTGGACAGCAATACTGCAGTACTGTTGCTTACCTGCACAAGGGCTAGCCCCCACAAAGAGCATATTAGGAGGGTCAAATGAAAGGTTTCTCCATCTATGCCACAATTCCCATTTTATCAGCAGCTCTGGAAACCTGTCTAGTCATTAATGGATCACTCTGTCATGTACCAGAGTGGCATCTCACGTTTTAGAATAGAATAGAATAGAATAGAATAGAATAGAACAGACTATTTCAGTTGGAAGGGACCTACAACCACCATCTAGTCCAACTGCCTGACCCCTTCAGGGCTGACCAAAAGTTAAAGCATGTTATTAAGGGCATTGTCCAAATGCCTCTTAAACACTGACAGGCTTGGGGCATTGATCACCTCTCTAAGAAGCCTGTTCCAGTGTTTGACCACCCTCTCGGTAAAGAAATGCTTCCTAATGCTTCCTAATTTTGACTGAACTGTACAAACTTGGTACTGCCACAGAGATGTAAATGTTCTGATCTGCTTACAGATCTACTAGCTTTAAAATGTATTTTCAAAGATACACCTCAAAAAACCCCCTCAAAATCCAAAAGATGTAACCAGATCATAGAAAATTCAAAAAAATATGAAGACAGAAATGCCATGGGGCAGAACACAGCCATGTCCTTAGGTGCTTGTATATAACTTCCTAATAGTAAGAAAAAGGCAAGTGAGAAGCATAGTAATGCTTCAGCACTTGAAGAACTGAAACACGCCTCTCCCTCTCTGTACATAAACACACATGCATTACACAAAGACAAAGGACTATTTAAACACCAAAGTTGGCTCAGATGCACAATGTTCTGAAAGTGATCTGAGCCCTCTAGTGACGGAGAAAATTAGTGAACTGGCCACTCTGCTCCTTTGAGTAAGAAAATGTTTCTCATTACACTTAAAGATGAAGTTATGATAACACTTTGCTGACTCCTTAGCAAGTTACATCCTTGCATTTTTCCACATACTAAAACCTAAACCAACAATAGAGCTGAGCCATACACGAATAGTGTAGAATTTATTAAATATATTTTTTCCCTATTTTATTTTGATCTTAGACATTGTTTCCTTTCTGGGAAGTGTTAGGACCCTATTACTACACTAATTATTTAAATCCACTAATTGTTTATGAATCTCTAGCTCTTTTCCAATGATATTCTATGTCGTCTCACATGACCAAACTAAAGTTTTATGAAAGGAACAGATTAACTGAAGATGGGAGCTGGCCACACAGACTTAAAAACACTGTTAACACACAGATTAACAAACAGATATTTTATACTCACCCTGTTTTCCAGTTCCTATTATTGACGTCACACTTGTGTTATTGACCTCAGTCAAAATGAAGTAGATCAGTTGCCTTTTAAATGTTTCTGAGCAAAATAACCCTCCCCCCACAAGCTTCTATCACTCTGCAGCATTATACATCATCTCGGATATCAACATAAGGTAGAATCTGGTCTGTAGGAAAGACTGTTGTTTTAGGCTGGCCCAGCCAGCATCCACGGGCCCAAGGCAACCTTGGGAGCCCAGAGACCCAGAGGGGCATAGCCAGACCCCCAGCCTGCCCACCACTGAGCCACAGTGAGCCATGCCTGCCGCACAGAGACACCTATGCAGCGTCCCACATCCCAGTTACCTTTGCCAGGCTACAGAAGGGTGCTCCAAGATGATTTTATAATGCTCACTAAGTGGTCTAATTTCTTACGGTACCCACCACACTGGGCTTCTGAGAACCTCATTTAATCATTCATGTTGAAGTTAAGGCTATGATTTTTCCAAAGGTAGAAGAATCCATTGACTTTTAATGCAGAGAGTCCAGCTCACAAATACTCCCTTTAGAAAACCTGCTCCTTGAAAACAGCTTTCAGCTATAGCACACTGGTGAAGGACCCCTGCTCCATGCCAGAGGAAGGGGGTGCTTTGGTCCACAACCAGGGCCCCCTAACTGCTTCCAAGGTTAGTATTAGCCGAAGGTTTTTCAGCAGCTCGCTTTTGGAGTTAAGCACCTACTGCTGAAGTCTCACTTAAGCATTCCTTTTAATCCATCCCAAAGTGATTAGCAGCACACATTTGAATAGAAGTCAGTGGACTCCAGCTGCAGAGACTTCTGAAAATCCCCAGGTGAGACATCAAAAAGATTCAAGATATAAATATTTGAGATAAGGGGAAAAAACCTTTTGGCCCAGCAAACATTGCCAGCAGCAACAACTCAATTAATACAGGAGTAACAATGAAGATTAAATTTAGATAGACAGATACATAGCTTCTGGTGATATTTTTAGCTAACTTGCAGAATACAAATAAACTAAGCGTGCCCAGAAATTTTTAAGAATACAAGGATATTGACCCTTTGAATTACTTTGCATTATTTGAAGACTAACTTATATAAAATAGGCTTTGGTTAGATACCGGAAAATATGTCATTTTGCATTCCTTTTAGAGCACCCTAGAGGACAACTTCATGTGTGTAAACAAACACTTACTCCTGGCTAGTCCTTGGTGATACTAGTAGGAGCCCCCATTAACCACCTGGAAAAAGAGAATCATTACCTGTTTAGACTAGATCTCATTAATTAGCAGCACTGCTAATATAAACAGTTAAATGCTGAGTACTAAAAACAAAAAAGCAAACAAAAAAGGAGGAAGGTGGCCAGCATGTGAGGTGGACTGTAAGCTGTGCCTGTTACCACAAAGAAGTACTGCAACAAAATAGGATGTTAAATTAGTTTCAAGAGACTGCAGTGGTGCATGAAATTATTTCTTATGGCGTGCTGCATAGATCCATCCCCTGTGGGAATGCAAACCTCGAACAGAGATAGCCACAGAAAAAGGACTGCTCACAGGGGTTGTTCGAATCAAGATGCCTGAAGACACAGGGCATGTGAATTTTGCTAATTGCTTTATTCCTGAAACACCAGTTTAAAATATCAGTAGTGGTGGTTTTAAGTTTAGATCAGCTTCCATGAATAATTGTCTGGATTTCTTTCCTGTAGCACAGACTGTATGGCTAGATTTCCAATATATATTAGAACTTTAAATCATTTTCCATATTGCTACTGCACTGATGGGTCAGGCAAAAATGTATTTTTTCCACAGCCATATAGTAGCAGCGAAATGAAAGCCCATCAAGAAGAAGAGAACCCATTAAAACAACCTCCCAGCAAGCATTATGAATGTTTTTTTTATATTGTCTTATTGAAGGAAAAACCTGCATACTCGCCTTGTTCTTGATGCAAGCTGCTCTTACTGCGTAGGCAATGTACTTTAGAGAGAAGTGGCCATCTACTTACAGGAACATTCACTGCTGAGGTCCATACAACGACCTCCACCAATATCTCCCCGCAACAGCCCAACCACAATTTGCAACACCAGGGAAAGCTGCGAGTCCAAGGGGTGACCGCAGTGAGATGTGGTGCAGAGTGATTCAAGCCAGGGGACACGGTGGTTCTGCTCCCCATCCTTCCACAACCTGCAGCCTCACGCACACCAACATAAGGTCTCTTCTTCACAACCAGTGTTTCTTTTTCTTTCTCTCTACTGTTAGGACTGCAACAAGCTCTCAGACACAAAGCTGGCAGAGGAGAGGCAGGGTTTATAGTGTGGGAGCACCCCCGCACCTTAAAAATAACAGCACAGCTCTGAATATGGGAGTAGACCTGTGCTGGTATCTTTGATGGCACTGGGCTATGCTTGAGTTTACGTTCATCTGGATGCCTGCATGCCAGCTTCTGCTGCCTGGTACAAATATACCCTTGCCTCTACTGCTGGTCTGAACCCTTGCTGTGCCAACACTTACTTCTCCACAACGTCCAGTATTGTGATCACCAGGCAGTAATTGACACCATTTTCCTCATTAAAGCCATTTTCAGCAATGTCATGTCCTGTCCTTTTTCACTGCCATTTCCAGATATGAACAAGACCTTTTTGGCACAGGTAAACATAACATCCCCAATAACCAGATATGAATAATTATTACTTCTACGAACAGTTGTCACATTTAACAAAAAATATGACTCCTCAAATGAAGCAGGAAGAGATAGTTTAAGCTTTTCTCCTCACAGATTGGACTTTGCCGGCAGATAACCCAAGATACCCTCCTTTTTTCTAATTTTCCAATTCAATGGAAGGTTAAAAGTGCCTGCAGGACAGTTGTTGATCAAATTTAAATCAAAGCAGGAAATGAGGGAGATGGAGAGGGAGGACATACCACAGGCCCATCATACCAGGAGCTCATCAAACTTCAAATTCTTCCCTTGAGGCCTCACATAAATTCTGGCTGGTTGTTAACTGCGTGTGGAGTAATGATCCCAGCTGTCCTGATGCCACTTCTCTGTGTAGAAATTGGATTTTCGCAGCGAAGCTAAGGCCACTCCAAGGGAGAAAATATCCAAATGGGATCCATACAGCTAGAATGAGTTAGACTGAGGGTAGCCCTAAGGCCAAGCCTAAACAGCAGGTGCTTTGATGCCCCATGTTCTTGCACGGCCATGTAAAAGTAGGGCACAGCAGTAGCCTAGAGGTTGGGGAGCTGAGGGAGTTGATTTCAGTCCAGACGGTCCTTTGGGCGAGCAACTTGTTTCAATGGATTAGGAAACAAGCCAGCAGAGCTTCACCACCCACTCCCAGTCAGTCAGAAATTGTCCAACAGCAAAGAGAGCCCAGGGAAAAAGAGACCAGAAGTGAAATGAAACACAGGAAGAGCAGAAGACTCCTTGCAGCACCACAGACACACAGGGAGTGCTCTGAAATGTAAAGTACATTTTGGAACATATATTCAGTCTGATGAAGACTAAGGATTTGGGCCACATAGCACTGCCTTCCCAAATCTACAAGAACTGAGAGCTAAAGGGTGAAATTCAGGATTAAATCCACCTGTTAACGTAGATAAAGCAGATGACTCAAATCATAGGATCGTAAAGCAGTGAAATAGAGTCACTGGTTACACTAATCTTTTTACATCCTCTTATCTGTTTAGAATGATGTATGCAAACACAACAATCTCCAGCATGGCTAGGCCTTGGGAGGCCCTTCACCATTACATTTAATTTAAAAGTTTTATAATGCTAATTAATAAACTTATCCACTTAATTACACTGTATTATTATAGCCAAGATAAACCTCCTGTTTGCAAAGGAAGGTCTAGGAAGATAACAGTATTAAGTGACAAGCATGAGATTAATTTCTAAAATATTCCTTAATGTCTGACAAACTTTTAGACGTTAAGACTAGCTAGGCAGTAACTCAAATTGTGCTCAGCTTGGATATTTCCTAGGTAAAGGCTCCCTATTATCCACCAGCCCATTTTCCAAATTTGAACTAGATCTGATTCAATTCTCCTTTTGGTGAACCACAGAAAACTTTTGCTGAGCACAGTTGATTAAATAACCTTTTCTAAATAGTTTTGTATTCTGAATACTTTCCTCCTATGCATGTGGCAAATAACTTGCAGAAAACTAGGAACACGCTATCCTGCCAGGGAAGTGGGAAAGAGTCAAGTTGTAATAGGGCCCAAATCCACCTGCATTTAAACCTATTGCAAAACTTCCAATTCAATGGAAAGGTTTAGACTAATCAACCTCATATTCACCATGAACACAAAGGATACTGGCACAAAACTATCTGTATTTTACTACTGCCCCCAGGAACCCAAAGCTGTTAATCCTGGACATCCTATAGCGCACACACAAAAAAAGTTTAGGCACTGTAGCATAACAAAGCACGCCAAATGACTCCACTAATGATTCTGTCCCTGAGCTGTCTCACAAATTTTTTGGAAATTCAAGCCAGCTGTTGAAGTCACCCCATATAGATGCAATTCAGAGGGCCTGACTATACTCCACTTTTGCTGTTGCTAAAGTGACATTGCGAAGGACAGTATAACATTTCTAGTGTTACAACAGTATTTCACAAAAACTTAAAGCCTGACGGTATTCTGCAAGAAAAAGTGTGAAAGTAATTACTAACACATTTTTAAATGGGAATTTGACCAAAATTATATACAGGTATATAATATTATGCAACATTAATTATTTTTTCATTATAACAGGTTGTTCTCCAAGAGGTTTAATTTACAACATTTTTGACAGTACTGGGAGTGGGCCTAGTCCTCACTGCAGTCCACAAAAATAGTACTGCTTACACTGGAAACAAACATCATGTGTGGATTTTGTTTATTTTAAAATACTTACCTAACAAAGCCTTCCAGGCACAAGCAAATCCTCTACATCTTACATTGCTCTTTGCAAGAACGGATAGCAATACCTCTCCTTCCATAACCGAACTTGTATATAAGAGCTTAATCCTGGAAGGACTGACCTCACGTCCCAGGTTTTCACCCTGGAAAGAGACTCTTTGCATTTATTTATTTAAAACAAACAACCAAAACCTCAGAAACCAAAACAAGAAAGCTGGCAAAATATGGTGTGACAAAAACCAATGGAAAATACCTGTTTATACAATTCTGTAAAAGGAAGTGACTATTACTGTTATTCAGAAATGTATGTTGAAACAGAGAGATGCTGAGCAAGCTCACACAACAGGTAAGCATTAGGATTCGGATAGTCAATAAATATCAGGCTCCATTCAAAAACTAGCTTAGCATTAGCAAAGATGAAGCAAAGCTTTTCATAATACTGCTCCACAGGATGTGTACAGATGCGTATCTCAAGAAATCATGGATTTTTCTTCTTCATGACAAGCTCTATGCTTCCGAGATGAGGGTGATAAATTAGTTAAAAGCTCAAAGCAGCCAGAGAACTGAAAGATGTAAGATTCTTCAAGAAGCTGTGTTAGAGCTTATGCCAGCAGCACTTGCCAAACACAAGCACAATTAACCAAAGTGAATCTGCAAAAGTCTGCGGGGAAAATAAAACGGGACAGGGAGATAAGGAAGTGGGAAAAGGCTCATCAGATCTCACATCTGAACTATGAGACAGCACAAAATAGGATGGTCATGTAACAGAGAGGAAAAAGCAAGATCATTGAGCAAAATAGAACATGAGAAGAGAGGGTAAATGGATACAGAAACATAGTAATAAAAAACAGGTCAGTGAACGTACAGGTCTTTTCAAAACCCTGAGGATGTATCACATAGAACGTAAGAAAACAAGGCATCTATGTGATAGCATACCCAAGAGGAAAGCAAAGCTATAAGGAGGAGATAACTGGTGATAGGACAACAGCAGATGTTCTCCCTTAAGGATAGTGATGACAAGAGTTTGCATGTTCACAGCAAACACTGTTAGGAGGGCTCTGATTTGGGGGGGGGAGGTGTGGCAGGCTTACTTAGACACCCTTTGATAATCATACCATGGAGCTACATCCGTGGTGTCAAGAGGGGTGGGGGGGGTGCGGTGGGGGGCGTGAGATGGGGCAGGGAGACAGCTATCTCCATGTCCTTGAGATATTAGCGCAAAGAGCACAGCTCAGTAGTAGTTACCTGGCATAAAGGGGAACAGAATCATGCAGCAGTACGAAAAAAAGAAAAAAAACCCAAAACCACAGCACTAAACAGCCTTCCAGCTAGCACGAACACAAACTCTTGGAACTGCTGATCTCAATAGTGGCAACACCCCAACACGGGCTTAGGGAAATACATTAATAGAAAGATTATTACTAAGCTTTACCAGAAAAGCACAGCATAAAGTAGGAACAGAAGAAACAGAAGAGCGAGTTAAGTCATGCCATTCATTTCACCAAAACCACTCAATTTCACAAACATGCACCAGTGCTGTTGTACTCATGGCCCTCCCCAGGAGCCTCTCTCCTTTTCCTTCTGGGGGATATCTTTTAAGCCAACACCTTCCCCCCCTGCTCCAAATGCACAAGAAAGAAACACCACCATGCAGGAAAACCCTGGACTGCAGTTTGCATTACAAAATTCAAGATATTTGTGCACAGCTTAGCTTTGGAGATCTTCTGTTCCCAAGCGGAGGAGACTCCAGGTATAGTTGAGCTCCCATGCCACAAAGGCAGTGCGTGGCCTGCAGGAGCCCTAGGAGGGAGGAAACGGACTCAGACTAGCTGGACCTGGTGTCTCCAACTGCACTGGGACCCTGCTGCACCCAGTGTGGACACCCCGTGTTACCTACACCCAGTGGCCAGCTAAGCTAAGCAATGCAGCAGGTCAGAGCAGGCTACACAGCCTGTGGCTAGCCACATTTCTCAAACAAACTTTGGTTGGTGAAAGCCTGCTCCCACACAGAAGCAAAACAGGTTTGGCTTTTAAGTTAAACAGCTATCTGTGCTAAAAGCTCTGCCTGTTTTTGGTAATGATGCAAACAGTGAACCAGGGTGAAAGGGTTAAATTACAGAAGCCAACTAAATACCAATTGTTTGCTCCATCTTTGCTAACCTCCTCCTCGCTTGTCTGCAGCAAGCAAAAGGACATCGGACCAGGGTTTCATGCTGCAAGCACATACAAAATAACCACCCAAGTGCCCTCAGTGCTGCTGCTCAGGCGGCAGCCAAGGGCCTGAGTGCACATGTCCCACAAATGGGCTCTTGCCCTTGTGTGTGTCAGGACAGGAGTCCCAGAGGCGCAGCACCTCTCATGCTGCCCCTTCTCCTGAGCCTGGGGACCCACCACAGGTCCATCCTCCAAATGTGCAAGATGCCAGTGCTATAGCAACAGAATACGAGATGGAGGCCAAAACATGCAAGGCTCCGATAGACAGAGCAAGGCTTGACAGTCCAGAGAAGTAAGGCCTGGAAGCTTCTGAATCTCCAGAGGTGGAGAGAGACTAAGTCACAACATAACATCAAAAAACACTGAAAGACCCCAAGCCCGTTCATTCTGAATTTGAGAAAAAGCAGCAGATCCTGGGAACTTCCCTGAGAAGGGTCAGGAGTCATTTTTTGCTTGCAAGCAGCATGCCATTGCCCCTTGTACATACTAGAAAGCCAAGTAGGAGGCCACTAGTGTCTTCAGCCCAAACCCAGTAATAAAAATCAGCAATAAATAATTAATCCTACATGGAGGGGCAGACAACAGAGGGAAAGACAGGCACATCTACGTGGACCTCCTCTTCTCCTACCCTTCAGTCTCCTTCATTTACAAAGGACACGATTTCCAAAGCAGTGCTATTTTATAAAGCAACAGTTACTAGAGAGTCTGCACTAATTGGATCACGTCTCTCCAGAGGTTTTCCAAAACTGACATAGTGTTAGCATTCCTCTTAACCTTTTAATATCATAAAGGGACCATAACCTACAGCTCGAAAGAGAGATCAAGTAAAATATCCATGAAATTAGTAGTTTTATCTAGTGCATCACAATGCACTACCAATACTGCAGTAAGCGTTCCCCTTTTTAACAAAGGAATCACAACCAAAAATCAAGGGATTTACTGAGAAACAGAACATAAGTGAAGCAGGTAAGGATGAGAGGGAAGAGGATGGTAGAGCAAATCTCACAGAGTGCTGCTGACTCTCCTCTATCCAGGGCAGCATGCCCCCCCCCTCCAGCATCCCCTCAGCCAGTTATGAGTGTGCTCTGCAGACAGGTCACAGCATGCCTCTATCATCTAGTACACAGCTGTGTGATCTCCTGTTATCCAGGGGCAAAATTTTAGATCTAATCAGCATTGCCTTTTTACAGAAATAATGAGAAAGATTATGCCACATTCCATAACTAAATGTAGTTCTGCAGTAGCTTCATTGGTCAATCTTACCTCCAGAATTATAAATCAGAGACACAGACATATAGACCAGGAAATTTTCCACTTTCATCAAAGGAAAAAAAGGCAAAACAGGGACTACTCAGCACTGACTGCTCTCAGAAGCCAGAACTATAAAAATGCTACCAGCAGCACTGAAGATGATTTGAGTATACTTTGTATGGTGAGCTACTGCAGTAAAGAACACTTTGTTGGTGTGCCAGGGCCAGCCAACTTCTCAGTAACCAATAAATTAAAATGTCCTTTCTGACAGTCACTGCACAGACTTCTCAGCAGGGAAATGTTTGTTTGCTTAAACTGAATTTATTTCCTAGGCTCACTGGGGAAGGAGAAAGAGAACTTCTAGATTTAAATGTACTATATAGCATTCTGGTAAATACATACTGACTGGTACAAACGTATTATGGTCAGTGTTCCTCCACTGTTTGTTGCAGGTATCTTCAGATCTACAAACATTTTGTCATACTTCTTTCCCAGTGGCTCCAAAAAGGACAATGTTAGTCCAAACCACATTGCTCCATTAGATATAAGCAAGTCTTTCTAGCACTCAAGGTAGCTTGAGAAATCCAATATTATCTGTGCTTATGTATTTTGCAGGGACATTTTAACGTTGGACAAATATGTTTTGGTTTGGGTTGGGTTTTTTTTAAAAATCAAAACACAACACACCACTTTGTAATAAAGTTATTACTCATCATTTATGTGCTAGAGCACTACTCTGCAGCAAATTTTCTGAACAACAAGAGTACAAATAGGTCTCTGATTTTTCTTGAGTTTATACTTACAGAATTACTGGAATGCCTGAAGCAAACAAAAAACAACGCACCAGCTAAGAAAGCTTTCCTTGATTTAGAACGGGATCGCAGGCCATTCAGTCACTACAGGGCTTCTTTTCGCAGGGTTCAGCAAAGGTGCACAATGAACGCGCAGACCCAAGAGCCACAAAAGCGCCATCACGCTGAGCACAGCGCAGACCCTCCAGTGAACAGGAGCCCCATCAGGAAAAAAAAGATGTATTTCTGCTCGCTGAAATATATTTTAAAGATGCATAAGTCTTAATTTCTTTTTCAATTTGATATTAGGGAAATCCTGCATGTCAAGTGATCAAAACATTGGATTATTCCATGGAAACTCTTACCTTCAGTCTACATTCCAGCCAAACTATCCGTCTCTTTGGGCAGGATTCACCTAATCTAATATAGGCACGTGGAAAATTGTTGTCTATGTATAAGCTAGTCACCTTAGGCTATCTTTATAATCAAGAGGGAGAAACAGGCTTCTTCAGAGGGAAATTCACCTTAGACATACCTAAATTAAAATTTATATATGAAACTGATCTTTAGATATACAACATTTCATGAGTACGTTTTTTTCCCCAACCTCAGAATATATCCAAACAAACAGTCAGAAACTGGTTATGGCCAGAGGTGAAAGCAAAGCGACATAACATTAGAAGGTAACAATTTTTAAGAAGGTGCTGATTTTTAGTGGAGTATCTCCTTGAAACTCATACATCACTTGGGTCAAAATGATTTAACAACACTACAAGGAGCTTAACCTTCTCAAGCAAAGAGAAGATGGGGAGTGACTCATCATTTAGCACCAGTTTGAATTAGATTATTCTACCCTAAGCTATTAATTCCTTACCTTCTGGAAAACAAACATATTCATGTTTGGAGATCACCATGATATTCTGCATCCCTGTGAAACTTCACTAATAGCAATTGTAAAACAGCATTTCCCTACATGACTGCAAATGGCTTTCACTACACACTTAAATGATGTGAATTTTCCCTTCCTGATGGTTCCTTCAGTTCTCATTCAGAATAAGTAGCATCTGGTGTGGTACTTCGTGGGGGACTGATGTCCTTTTTTAATGAGTACCAGAAGAGACAGATACACAAAGCATGAGGAAATAGTGATTAACTTTCTGCTGCCCATAGTCTCCCAGAGCTTAGTTGTATTTCTTTTAATGGTTATACACTCAAGCAAACAGAACTGTGTGTTGTTTATGTGATGAGTTTGCCTCCTCTTAAACAAGAGAGGAGACACTTGAAGTTACATTCCAACATAAAATGAAAGGCAGAGAACTGATTAATCACTGGAAAGAGAATATTATTCAGGAAAAAAAAATTGTTCAGTGACTCACTGTCACTTACCATGCCTAGCCAGGAGAAGTTGGCTGGAATAAACCAGCTACTAAATAAGATCTAAAGCCAGATCAGCCTGAGCAAGCACTGAAGAGGCATAACAACCAGCCTGGCTTTTCAGAGTGGGCAGAGGCAGCAGAGATGCTGCTGGCCCTTGTGAAACTCTGGTCTGGCGAGAAGAGCATAGACTTTCCAGGAGAAATGCCCAAGCTTCAGACTCTGTTCACACTTCACACTTTGGTAGCAGGGGCTGCATGCCCCACCACAGCAGCTCCACATACAGCTCACACTCGAAGTTCACTGTACTGATGAGGATAGACCACCTCCCACTCATTGGACTATTATCAGGGTTACCTAAAGAAAGTACACACCAGAAGAGATGTACTCATAGTTGCAGTCTCATTCAATAAAGCCTGAGATCTCAGCCCCTAGGGGCTGCCTCTTAATGATTTCCAAAACATTAAGTCTCTTAAAGTCTTTCTTCTCTTCTTGCAAAGAGCAAAGAGTGCCTTTACATCTTCATCAAGAGCAGAAAACGTTTACAGGAATGAACAAATCAGCCCAGACTCCTCACTGTTTCATAGTTCAAGTAATACCATACCTTACCGCATAACAGAAGCAGAAGATTAGCATCAAAGACATACAACATTAATAGCCAACACTTTCTGACTCAAAGTGACTGTAGCAAAATAACAATACTGAAATGATACCTTTTACCAGCAGCTAAGCTAACTCAAATATTTTTATGTCACATTGCTGTTGCTGCAGAGCAAAGGAAAACGTTTAGAAAGGTGAGAACTAACGAGAACAAAGTTGCATCTGCTCATACTATACCTTTTTATCTCAGCCTTCTGCAATTTCATCCAGCTGTAAAGAAAGAATAACTCAAAAATCATGGCTCATTGAATCTGTTACAGAGGAAAGAGAATGAATGGACCCTTCCCCATTCAATCATGACTATTTGCAGAGGAAATTGTGCTGAAATAACGGTTTATCAGATATCTCCAGCTGTGTGAGACCCTGCTGCGCTTATCTACTGAAAAAGGCACCCACCAGCATGTAGCTGATCCAGAAAATCCTCTCCCTCATTCTCCAAACAGCATCTGCTCTCTTTCCTCTTTGCTTTCTAGTCTGACTCTAATCTTTCTTGCTTCAGGCTGGCTTGGCCCACCCACTGGGCAGCCTCCTCTGGAAGCAGCTGTATGTGGGGACAAGCCCTGGAGCTCCTCCTTGGGTCTACACTCACCAGGCTGAAGGCTCCTGGCAGTCATGCATTCTCCCACTGTGGCTCTGTCCATCCTTCAGGATCTCCTTTCACAATCTCCATCATGGTGGTTCAAAGAATCATAGAATCATTAAGGTTGGAAAAGACCTCTAAGGATCATCAAGTCCAACTGTCAACCCAACACCACCATGCCTCCTAAACCATGTCCCAAAGTGCCATGTCTACACATTTTTTGAACACCTCCAGGGATGGTGACTCCACCACCTCTCTGGGGAGCCTGTTCCAATGCTTGACCACTCTTTTGGTAAAGAAATTTTTCCTAATATCTAATCGAAACCTCCCCTGACG